>VHKM01000687.1:0-47500 GCA_007210695.1 Neogobius melanostomus
GCGTTGTTGTCCACGGTTACACCAGAAAACGGATGTCCCTGCAGTCCTTACTCTCGATACCACAAGCAGTCGGAAATCTGCTCTATGTCAGCTGCACCCTAGGTCCGTTCTGGATCTCATTCAGGAACTGCTAGGAGGTGTTGTTTGGGTCTGGGCCCTGACAAGCAGACATGTCAATTTGGGAGACACATGCGGTACTGAGCAGTGAATCAAACCAACAGTATTGGTCAGTTTTTGTGGTGATAAACTCCAAGGTAGGTAAGTACCAATCGTTTTCTGCTTAAGTGGCGGTGCAAGTTCAGCTGATGATGTCAAAAGACGCTTGCAATGAATCAAGAAGGCCTTTTTCATTACGGTCTTTTTGGAGGTTCGTCAGTAGAGGCAAGAGTGTGTCATGGCATATCCTCGAGTTGTCAGGAACTTACGTCAGAGATTGGCTGAACGTAATGGGGCGAGCCCAACCTATTTGAATCATCTTGGAAAAAGGTTTCTCATTATTTCCAAAAGAGTTGTTTCATGAGAGGCGCTATCTTGGGTGAGTGCATGATTGTTCGAAATGTTGATGTAAGTGTCCTCCTTGTCGCAATAGTAGTCTTTGTATATTTTGTTCTCACACTGGAATGTAGTGTCTCTCATTGTCGATATGATGTTTTCATGCTAGCGTGGAGTTCATGCATGCATTGCGCACACATGCCCGACCATTACCAACAAGATCGAGTTATTTTGTGCGAATGGTTCAGTTTTCTGTCCATTTTATCTGCTAGCCTTGTCCTGCGTGACATATACTCTCCATCAGTAAGGAGAATCTCACGCGTAGTCAAGAGGATTTCTGATGCTTTCCCTTAGATCTGTTTGGATAAGCTGCTTCTAAGTGGTTGTTTGAATCTCGCTCTATTTGGGGAATTGTCACTCGTCAGTTGGACGCCTGTAAACATGTGTCTGTCTCCAGAGGATTCTTGAATAACCATTGGCTCTTCTTCATTGCCTGCGTGCACCATACAGTAATGTTGTAAAGGTGATTCAGTCCCATGGATGTCAAACATGTCAAAGAACTCACTTTTGGCCAGGGAGAGATTGCTCTGGTCATCTAAAACTCAATAATCCTCCTACTTTTGTTTATGGGGGGTAGATGCTTTAACAGAGTAATCTTAGAGCGATGATTACCTATTGCCACACACCAGACTTAGTGCAGCTGGAGATATTCTTCACTTGGCTCTCCCTCCCCGCCGTCCTCTTGTGCGCGGTGGAGGTTGAAGATGAGGCTTGAACAGAGTTAGTGGTGCTGGGATGCATGGCAGTAATGTGTCTGGTCGCTTGAATTCCACACATTATTTGAGCTTTAGACGTCCTTTGCTTGGTGGTTAGAAGCACAGGCATCGTAGCAATCTGTTGTTCCTGAAGTTTTCTCGATCATCAATAGCATTTGAACAAATTCTGCACTACTCAGGGTGAGGCTTAGTTATGGGAGATGCATTGTACTTTTTCTGCTTTAATCCGATGACTTTCTTCCGTTTATAGGATGTGCTTGTACTTGACTTTGAGCAATTCATTTGTTTTTGACTGTGATGCGAGTATTTGTTGGACGTACCTTTCCTTCCTCTGCAGAGGGCTGTTGGTGAAAGGAGTTTCGAAACTGGGATCATTCCTGTTTATAGCTCTCTGCAACAATTCTTTGAAAGAATGGTGAAAAAGAAATACATAATAGTCCCTTTTGATGTTGGAACCTGATAGGGGACATCAGCGTCTGAGTGGGTTGGAAGCTTCTCACAATCGGTCAATTGACCAATCCACTGCTTGCTGTGCCCACAATATGCCAAAACCACGTACTGCCGTCTTGTTTTGCTATGTCTAGCTCTTGAAGAAGGTTCAGCTAGCTCCTGAAGTTTGCGACTAATCTTGGACTGGATTTTCAGGAAAGGCATTCAACTCTGGAAAGGCATTTCAATGGCCTCAGGGGAGTGTAACTTTTATCAGTCTAACCATATGGCTTTTAGTCTAAGGTGCTGGTTTGCATTACGCTCTTTTCTACTGCATGCTCACATTGATCTTATAGCCATTTCACTCAGAATCAATTTTTTACTACGGACGTCCAAGTGGATTTTCATGCATTGCATAGATGAAGCCTCGCCATGCTTGGTCAAGTTCTGCTGTAGTGTCATTCTAATTGGTAGACCAAGTCTCGTTTGATTTTGGTTGCGTGCCAAAAATTGCCGATCGGTGTGTTGTTCTCTGGCTTAGCGGTTGGCTTTGTCATGCAGGCTTTTGGTTCGGAGGCGAGTTGACCCTGAACTGCTTGGGTAATTACCTGTGGTTATGTGACCTTTGTTCTTTACAGATTTCTGGGATAGAGTGTTGTTGAACATAATTCTTGTGCTGTTACTTATGTAATGGGAAAGCGAGCAAGTACTCTGACATACAGCTGTATAGGCGTGGGAAGCACTCTTGTCATCTTAGGAGGCTACTGACTGAAGTATAGCGACTGCTGTATGACTAGTCTCTGTCTTTTCACAGTGTTGTATTCGTATTGGACAAAGGTTCAGTCTGCTGTCAGGTGGTAACTTTGCGCTATCCTGTCTGCTAGCTGCTTGTGCCCCTCTAGACAGCTGCCTCTGCATTAGCTGCTTTAACTCCTTCTGTAAATTTTAGTGCACTAATGAAGCTTCAAGTTTTTGTCTTTTCAATCTGAATGCTTGTTCTCTGTATTATCCAAACTCAGTTTAGCTTAGCGTTCTGCCTTAGTCTTGCTTTAGCTGCTACCTAAGTGGATGTGGAGCTTAGTCAAGGATGTGCGAGAGTTTAGTACGCGATGTGCTTGAACGTGACATCAATGTTTCTTTGTATGGTTTATTGTCGTTTTGCGATCACTTGCTTCTGCACATTTTTCTTCGCCCTCCATTGGTCACAAGTTGTCCCTTTTCCTTGTATCTTCTGCATTGGAACGTTCTTTTACTGTCTGGCCTCGCTGAGCACTGTAAGCTTTTGACAGTACCCAGCTATACAGTATAACCTCCTCATTTGTCCACAAGGAAGAACTCATGTTTTATTTGCAGGTTTATATGAGATCCGGTTAACAACTGTATGTAATTATAAATAGGTACAGCAAAATTACTGTAAAGCAGGTAGCAAATTATTAGCTTAGCACAATAACATGTCATTAGACCCCAAAATATAGTATTTAAATGCACACAAAATTAGCTTATTACTTACAGCACGATGGACGTTCTGCGTTTTAGTACCAAAGAATAAAAAACACAAAATGGCTTCTGACTGCACCATGTGTGCAGATGACTTGTTCTTAAACTGTGTCTAACTTTCAATAGGTGACCTATTGATGAGCAACAAATAAAAAATGATTACTTACACTAATATAATGTAATTATCGGTGACTAAACTATACAATGATAATTAATGAGAATGTCTGTAATACTAATATAATGAGATAATCTCATGAGTGTCCTGTAAATACTAATATAATGATGATAATTATTCGATGAGTGAAGTAAATCTTATACTTTCGATTTGATGAATTAATTATGGGAGTAGTGACTAAAATAACTCTATATAAATGTTGATCTATGATGTGACTTTAAATTTAACTTATTATAAATGGAATTTTTGATTAATTAATGAGTGTTGTAATTACTATATACATGTATATAATTAATGGTGACAAATCTAATATGATTAATAATTAATGAGTGCTAAATACTTATAATGATGATAATTAATGAGTGACTAAATACTAATATAATGATGATATTAATGAGTGTCCCTGTAAATACTATATAATGATGAAATAATAATGAGTGTCTGTAAATACTAGTATAATTGATATTATATGAGTGTGAGTATACTTAATATTACATGATGCATATAATGATGAATAATATACTATGATGATGTAATTAATGAGTGACTAAATTACTAATATAATGTGATAATAATGAGGTCTATAAATACGTAATATTATGATAATTAATGAGTGACTGTAATACTAATATATCGATAATTAATGGTGTCTTGCTAAATATAACTATATGATTTAATTATTGAGTGAAAAATTACAATCCTATAATGTAATTAATGGTTGACTAATACTAATATAATGATAATAATGAGTGACTAAATACTAATAAATGATGATAAATTAATGAGTGTCTGTAAATACTAATATAATGATAATTAATGACGGACTGTAATACTAACTATTATGAAGATTGAATTTGAGTGTCTGTAAATTTACTTAAATTGCTATGATAATTATGGTGTTTGGTACAATACTAACCTTATAATCGATGATAAAAGCTGTCTGTACAGATGTCTTGTAAGATACTAAGCACATTCTATAATGACTAACTCTGATGCATGTGACGTCACTTATCCTGATTAATTATAATGATAATATTGCTAAGTGACGTGGTAATACTCTAATTTTTATTTCTAATTACTTGACGATGTCTGTACAAATTCTCAAGATATAATGATGTAATAATTAAATGAGATGAATGTGAAAATACTAGAATATTATCATATTAGTTGAGTGTCTGTAATGCCCAGACATACTCACATATTACTGATCCTCCACTCCTCTAGAGTGACTCACTTATACTGCCACATGTTACTCATGTAATGCTAATGCCGTGATTGTAATACTATGTAATGATGATTAATTGAATGAGTGGCTAAATATATAATGAGATGATAATTAATGAGTGAAAAATACTAATATAATGATGATAATTAATGAGTGTCTGTAAATACTAATATTCATGATAATTAATGAGTGACTGTAAATACTAATATTATGATACTTATTGAGTGTCTGTAATATGAATATAATGATTTATATGGGTAAATACTTAATATTAATATGATAACTTATGAGTGTCTGTAAATACTTATAATCGTAATAATGATTGACTAAATACTGAGATTAATGATGTAATTATGAGTGTCTGTACTATTACATAATATTATTGATAATGTAATGAGTGACTGTAATATAATGATATGTGATAATTAATGAGTTTTTAAAACTAACTAATGATATAATTATGGTGTCTTTAAATCTATTAATGTATGATAATTATGAGTTCCCACAGTAAAGCCCGGACGGCCCCGCCCGGCGGCCCGAGACGGCATGTGTTGGAGCATCGCGAGAGGATCACTTTACTTGCGTGTCCTCGCAGGCCCCACCTGCTATGCCAATGTTCGGGCCAGGACTGTGAGGGTTGGCACTACTGCGAGGCTTCAGACGCCAAGTCAATGCGCCTTCCTCTCTCTCGGCACTCTCTCTACTGCAATTAGAAGACTTTGGTCCAAAAGCTAAGAGTTAAATAAATTAAATATGCGTTCAAAATGTGCACTGAATACATGTTACGCTTGTGCTACGTGACAAAAACTTAATGTTTGCTGAGATTTGATGCCTACTGTGAAGCGACTTATGTAACCCGGATTCTTCAGCAGTGGTATGCTAACCGGGCTTGCTAACACAGGTTTATGCTAATGGTGCGTTCTATGCAGGTCCCGAGACCGGAGGCGACTTCCTCACCTGACGTGGATCAGGCTAGATTTCATTCATTTCTCTTTAATGTGAACTTCTGGTTAATACGCTGCTACTTGTTTTGTTTAGTATATATGAAGTAATCTCATATTACAAAATGCGAATGAAATGCCGATCATGCTAGAAAAAGTTAATTTCATTATCTTTTTTTTAATAACCATCTGCGTTAGCTTTTGAGATGTTATCAATTACCAAACATTTAGGATTAGTGAGCTTGCGCTAATCAAGACCGTTTTTTATTGGGACGGCAAATTCCACAGTTCCCACGAGTACACCACGTACAACGGCTAACGCGTACCGACGCGCTACGCTAAACCACGCTAAACTAACCACGCGCTAAGACTAACACTGCTTGCGCTAACTGCGGGTTACAGCTCCATGGTAACGCTAACCCGACTACACTAGCCACCGTACACTAACCAAGGCTAACGCTACCAGCTACACTAACCACGGCTAACGCTAAACCACGGCTTCGCTAACAGCCGCGGCTAACGCTAACCCACGGCTAACGCCTAACCATGGCTCCGCTAACCGCGGCTACACAACCACGGCTAACACGAACCAAGCTAATTGCTAACACGGCTAAGCTAACCCCGGATTATGCTACCTTGGCTATCTAACAGCTATGGCTAACACAGGCTAACGTAACCACGGCTTGCGTACGCGGCTAACATTCACCGACGGTACATACATAGCTACGCTTAACATGGCTAATTATAACCGGCTTATGCTACATGTGGACCGTGTTCCTCGATAGAGGCTCTGTTCAGGCTGCAGGGCGATAAAGACCTGGGATATATCGCTGGAGTTTGGTGGAGTATATCGGCACGATATGATCGCCTGTAGATGGTTGTTTGTACTGTTCATAAGATTCTAAGGTTTCCTGTGCTTGTTGTTTCTGTGAGTATAACTTACAGTTTGGACTGAAGAGGTGTATGCCTCTTGTCGTCCTCAGCGAGCTCTCAACGACTGTATACTCTGTTGGTCGGAAACAAATGACGAACGAGGCCATCATCACCACTAGAGGAGACCTGCCGCGCCTCGCGTGAGTCCTCTCTGCACCTCCTCCTCTAAACCTCCTCCTCTGCTCTTTCCTCCTCTAAACTCCTCCTCTGCACTCCTCCTTAAACGCTCCTCCTCTGCTTCCTCCTCCTCTAAGCCTCCTCCTCTGGCACCTCTCCTCTAGACCTCATCTCAAACTTCCTCTGCTAACTTCCTGCTGCACTCCTCCTGCTAACTCCTCCTCTGCTCCTCCTCTAAGCCTCTCCTCTGCAACGCTCTTTAACCTCCTCCTGCTGCTCTTCCTCATTTAAGCTCCTCCTCTGCTCCTTCTCTCTAAAACCTTCCTCTAAACCTCATCTCTAACCTCCATCTCTGCACCTCCTCCTCTAAGCCTCCTCCTGCTTTCCTCTCCTCTGACCTCTCCGCACCTCTCCTCTAAACTCACTCTCTGCACCTCTCTCTGCCTCTCTTGTCCTCCTCCTTACTGACCTCCCTGCCTCTTCTGCTCCTTCCTGACTGCTCCTCTCTATAACCTCTCTGACCTCTCTCTGCTCCTCCTTACCTTTAAACTCCTCCTCTGCTCCTCCTCCTCTCGCCCACCCCCTCCTCTTGCACCTCCTCTCTGCCACCTCCTCCTCTGCACCTCCTCCTCTGCCTCCTCCTCTTAACCTCCCTCCCTACATGACCTCCTTCCTCTAAACTCCTCCTACTGCTCACTCCTCCTATTGACCTCCTCCTCTAACCTCCGTCTTGCTCCGCCTCTCCCTCCTCCTCCTCGTGCTCCTCCTCCTCTGCACCTCCTCCTTCTGCACACTGCCTCCTCTGCTCCGTCCTCCTCTGCTCTCTCTCTTGCACCTCCTCGCTCTTGTCCTCCTCTTCTGCACCACCTCTTCCCTGCACCTCTCTCTGCACCCCTCCTCTGTCCTCTACTCCTCTGGCTCTCCTCTCTGATCCTCTTCTACCTGCCACTGCCTCCTCTGCTCCGTCCTCCTCTGCTCTCTCTCTTGCACCTCCTCGCTCTGCTCTCTACCTTGGCTCCTCCTCCTCTGCACCTCCTCCTCTAAACTCCTCCTCTGTTTTTCCTGTCCTCTTGTTCTACTGCCTTCTCCTTGTCTCATCTAATGTCTCATATCTGTCGCTCTGCTCTCTCTGCACTCCATCTCTTCTCCTCCTCTTGCTGCACCTTCCTCCTCTGCACCTCCTCCTCTGCCTCCTCCTCCTCTGCTCCTCCTCCTCTGTTGCACCTCCTCCTCTGCAGCCTCCTCATCTCCTCTCAGCAGAACGGGCGGAGGCTGTGCGAAGCTTCATTTGAAGGCCTCTTTTTTGCCTGATGGACGAGAGCTCAGCTGCTTGGCAGATATCACAGCGGCAGGGAGCAGCGATATCAGGCGCTCCGGGCCAAATACAGCCAACACCTGGAGCAGAGCGCCTCCACCCTGCAGGGGCGCTGCAGGCACTGGAGGCCAGGCTGACCACGCCCTCTTCCTACAGGTTAAATATACCACTACTACTTACTACTGTACTGCAGGGGGGCTGCAGCGCTGTTCAGTGTTCTTATGTACATATTTGTTATTGGTCTAGTCATGTTTTATTAAGTCTTTTTGTCTGATTGATCCTTTGTTCGTGATGTGAGTTGACGCTAAGGACTGTTCTGTTTCTGTTACAGAGTCAGCGCGCTGAGAAGTGAGTCGTGATTTAGTTTGAGTAAGACAATGGAAACCAGCCCTTACTCTCTTCTCTGTTCCTCTCTCTCTGTTTCCTCTCTCTCTGTTTCCTCCTCTCTTGTCTCTCTCTCTGTTTCCTCTCTCTCTGTTTCCTCTCTCTTTCCTCTCTCATTCTGTTTCCTTCCTATAGTTCCTCTTCTTTTCATCTCGTCTCTGTTTCCTCTCGTCTGTTTTCTATCTCGTTTCCTCTCTCTGTTTTCTCCTCTGTTTCTCTCTTGTTTCTCTCTCTGTTTCCTCTCTCTCTGTTTCCTCTCTCTGTTTCTCTCTCTCTTTCCTCTCTCTCTGTTTCTCTCTATTTCTCTCTCTGTTTCCTCTCTCTTGTTCTGTCTTTGTTTCTCTCTCTCTGTTTCTCTCTGTTCTCTCTCTGTTTCCTCTATCTCTGTTTCTTTCTCTGATTTCTCTCTCTTGTTTCTATCTCTCGTATTCTCTCTCTTTTTCCTCTCTCTGTTCTCTATCTGTTCTGTCTCTGTTTCTCTCTCTGTTCTCTCTCTCTGTTTCCTCTCTTGTTTCCTCTCTCTGTTTCCTCTCTCTGTTTTCCTCTCTCTGCGTTTCCTCTCTCTGTTTCCTCTCTCTCTGGTTTCTCTCCTCTGTTTCTTCTCTCTCTTGTTTCTCTCTCTCTGTTTCCTCCTCTGTTCTTTACTTTTCTCTCTCTGTTTCCTCTTCTCTCGTTTCCTCTCTTATGTTTCCTCTCTTCTGTTTACTCTCTCTCTGTTCTTATCTATTTTCTCTCTTGTTTCTCTCTCTTGTTCCTCTCTTTGTTCCTCTCTCTGTTCACTCTTCTGTTTCCTCTCTCTCTGTTTCTTCTTTGTTCTCCTCTGATTCTCTATCTGTTTTCCTCTTCTCCTCTGTTTCCTCTCTCTGTTTCCTCTCTCTCTGTTTCCTCCTCTCTGTTCCTCTCTCTCTGTTTCCTCTCTCTGTTTCTTCTCTGTTTCCTCTCCTGTTTCCCTCTTGTTTCCTTTCTCTCTGTTGCCTCTCTCTGTTTCCTCTCTTTGTTTCCTCTCTCTGTTTCCTTCTCTCTCGTTCTCTCTGTTTTCTTCTTGTGTCTCTTCTCTCTGTTTCTCTACTCTGTTTCTTCTCTCTGTTTCCTTCTCATTGTTTCCTCTCTCTGTTTCCTCTCTCTGTTTCCTCTCTCCTGTTCTCTCTTGTTCTCTCTCTGTTTCTCTCTTGTTTCCTCTCTCTGTTTCTCTCTTTTCTCTGTTCCTCTCTCTCGTTTCTCTTCTCATTTTCCTCTCTCTGTTTCTCTCTCTCGTTCATCTCTGTTTCTATTCTTTTCTCTCTCTGTTTACTCTCTCTGTTTCTCTCTCGTATGATTTCTCTCTCTGTTTCTCTCTCTCTGTTTCCTCTTCTCTGTTATCTCTCTCTGTTTCCTCTCTGTTCCTCTCTCTGTTTCCTTCTCAGGTTTTCTCTGTTTCTTCTCTGTATTCTCTCTCTCTGTTTCCTCTCTCTGTTTCCTGCTCTCTTGTTTCTTCTCTCTGTTTTCCTCTTCTGTTTCTCTCTCTCTGTTTCCTCTTTCTTGTTTCTCCTTGTTTCTCTCTCTCTGTTCTCTCTCTGTTCCTCTTCTCTGTTTCCTCTCTCTCTTTCATCTTCTTGTTTCCTTCTCTCTGTTCTTATCTCTCTGTTTCCTCTTCTTGTTTCTCTCTCTCTTTTCCTCTCTCTGTTTCCTCTCTTGTTTCCTTTCTCTCTGTTCTCTCTCTCTGTTTCCTCTCTCTTGTTTCCTCTTGTTTCCTCTCTCGTTTTCCTCTGCTCTCTGTTTCCTCTCCTCTGTTTCCTCTCTCTGTTCCTATCTCTTCTGTTTCCTCTCTCTCTGTTCCTCATCTCTGTTTCCTCTACGTCTGTTTCTCTCTTGTTTTCTCTCTCTTTTTTCTCTCTCTGTTTCCTCTTCTCTTTTTCTTCTCTCTGTTTCTAATCTCTCTTTTCTCTCTTCTGTTTCCTCTCTCTCGTTCTCCTCTCTTGTTTCCTTCTCCTGTTTCCTCTCTCTGTTTCCTATCTCTCTGTTTCCTCTCTCTCTGTTTCCTCTCTCTCGTGTTTCCTCTCTCTTGTTTCCTCTCTCTCTGTTCTCTCTCGTGTTCTCTCTCTCTGTTTCTCTTCTGTTTCTCTCTCTATGTTTCCTCTCTCTTGTTTCCTCTCTCCTGTCCCTCTTCTCTGCTTTCTCTCTCTGTTTCCCTCTCTCTCTGTTTCCTCTCTCTGTTTCCTTCTCTCTGTTTCCTCTCTCTGTTTCCTCTCTCTCTGTTTCCTCTCTCTGTTTTCTCTCTCTGTTTCTCTCTTGTTCCTTTCTCTGTTTCCTTCTCTGTTTCTCTCTCTGTTTTCCTCTCTCTCTGTTTCCTCTCTCTGTTTCCTCTCTCTGTTTCCTCTCTTGTTCTTCTCTCTGTTTCCTTTCTCTGTGTTCCTCTCTTTCGTTTTTATTCATTTTCTTTTCTGTTCCTTTTTTTTTCCTTCTTACTCTTGTTCCTTCTCTGTATCTCTCTGTTTCTCTCTCTGTTCTCTTCTCTTTCCTTCTCTGGTCCTTCTCTGTTTCTCTCGGTTTCTGTTTCTCTCTCTCTGTTACTCTCTCTGTTTCCTCTCTTGTTTTCTCTCTCTTCTCTCTCTCTTTTCTCTTCTGTTTCTCTCTCCGTTTCCTCTCTCTCGTTGCTTCTTGTTTCTCTCTGTTTCCTCTCTCTAATGTTTCTCTTCTCTGTCTTCCTTCTCTCTTGTTTCCTCTCTCTCTGTTTCTCTCATGTTTCCTCTCTCTCTGTTCTCTTCCTGTTCTCTCTCTTGTTTCCTTTCTTTTCCTCTCTCTTGTTTCCTCTCTCTCTGTTTTCCTCTCTCTTGTTTCCTCTCTCTATGTTTCTGCTCGTCTCTGTTCTCTCTCTGTTTCCTCTCTCTCTGGTGTTCCTCTCTCTCTTTCCTATTCTGTTTCCTCTCTTCTGTTTCTCTCTCTGTTCTCTCTCTTGTTTCTTCTGCTCGTTTCCTCTGTTTCCTTCTTCTCTGTTCTCTCTGTTTCCTCTTCCCCCTCTGTTTCCTCTCTGTTTCTCCTCTCTGTTTCCTCTTCTCTGTTCCTCTCTCTCTGTTTCCTTTCTCTTGTTCTATCTCTCTGTCTCTCTCTCTGTTTCCTTCTCTTCTGTTTCCTCTCTCTGTTTCTCTCTCTGTTTCTCTCCTTTCTGGTTTCCTCCTCTTGTTTCTCCTTCTGTTTCTTCTCCGTTTCCTTCTCTCTGTTTCTCTCTTGGTTCTTCTCTCTGGTTTCCCTCTCTCTCTTTTCTCTCTCTGTTTCCTCTCTTCTGTATTTCTCTTTTGTTTCTTCTCTTTGTTTTCTCTCTCTCGTTTCCTCTCTCTCTTGTTTCCTCTCTCTGTTTCCTCTCTCTTCCTCTCTCTCTGTTACTCTACTCTCTGTTTCCTCTCTCTGTTTCCTCTCTCTCTGTTTCCTCTCTTTCTGTTTCCTTCTTGTTTTCTTTCCTCTCTCTGTTTCCTCTCTCTCTGTTTCCTCTCTCTCTGTTTCCTCATCTCTCTGTTTCCTCTCTCTGTTTCCTCTCTCTCTGTTTCTTCTCTGTTTCCTCTCTCTGTTTCTCTCTCTCTGTTTCCTCTCCTGTTTCTCTCTCTGTTCTCTCTCTGTTTCCTTCTCTCTGTTCTCTCTCTGTTTCCTCTCTCTTGTTCCTCTCTCTTGTTTCCTCTCTCTCTTTTCTCTTCCTGTTTCCTCGTCTTGCTGTTTCTTACTCTCGTTTCCTCTCTCTCTTGTTTTCTCTCTCTCTGTTTTCCTCTCTCTGTGGCCTGTTGTCTCTCTCTCTGTTCCTCTCTCTCTTGTTTCCTCTCTCTCTGTTTCCTCTCTCTGTTTCCTCTCTCTCTGTTGCTCTGCTTGTATCTCTCTCTGTTTCCTCTCTTCTGTTTCCTCTCTCTCTGTTTCCTCTCTCTGTCCTCTCTCTCTGTTTCCTCTCTCTCGTTTCCTCTCTCTGTTCTCGTCTTGTTTCATCTCTCTCTGTTTCCCTCTCTCTGTTCCTCTCTCTTGTTTCCTCTCTCTCTTCGTTTATCTTCTCTGTTTCTCTCTTCTCTGTTTCTCTCTCTCTGTTTTCCTCTCTTCTGTTTCCTCTCTCTCTGTTTCCGTTTCTTGGTGCCTCTCTCTGTTCCTCTCTCTCTGTTTTCCTTCTCTCTCTGTTCGCTACTCTCTGTTTCCTCTTCTTTGTATCCTCTCTCTGTTCTCTCCTCTCTCATGTTCCTCTCTCTGTTTCCTCTCTCTGTTTCCTCTCTCTGTTTCCTCTCTGGTTTCCTCTCTCTCTTGTTCCTCTCTGATTTCCTCTCTCTGTTTCCTCGTCCTCTGTTTCCATCTCTCTGTTTCCTCTTCTCTGTTTCCTCTTCTCTCTGGTTTCCTCTCTTGTTCTCTCTCTCTCTGTTCCTCTTCTCTCTGTTTCCTTTCCTCTCTCTTTGTTTCCTGCTTCGTTTCCTCTCTCTCTGTTCCTCTCTCTCTGTATTCCTCTCTCGTTTCCTCTCTCTCTGTTTCCTCTCTCTGTTCTCTCTCTGTTTCGTCTCTTGTTTCCTCTCTCTTGTTTCCGTCTCTCTGCTGTTTCCTCTCTCTGTTTCCTCTTTCCTTTTCCTCTCTCTCTGTTTCTCTCTTCTCGCTTTCCTCTCTCTCTCTGTTTATCCTCTCTCTTGTTTCTCTCTCCTGTTTCCTCTCTCTCTGTTTCTCTTTCATGTTTCCGTCTCTGTTTCCCTCTCTCTCTGTTTCTCTCTCTGTTTCTTCCTTCGTGCTGTTTCCTCTCTTGTTTCCTTCTCTTCTGTTTCCTCTCTCTGTTCCTTCTCTCTGTTTCATCTCTCTCTGTTTCCTCTCTCTGTTCCTCTCTGTTCTCTCTCTCCTGTTTTCCTCTCTCTCTGTTCCTTCTTCTGTTTCCTCTCTCTTGTTTCCTCTCTTGTTTCCTCTCTCTCTTGTTTCCTCTCTCTGTTTCTCTCTCTCTGTATTCCTTCTCGTGTGTTCCTTCTCTGTTTCCTCTCTCTCTGTTTCTCTCTCTCTGTTTCTTCTCTGTTTCTCTCTGCTCTGTTTCTCTCTCTGTTTTCTCTCTGCTGTTTCTCTCTCTTCTGTTTCTTCTCTCTGGTTCTCTCTTCGTTTCCTCTCTCTTCTGTTTCCTCTTTCTCGTTTCTCTCTCTGTTTCCTCTCTCTTTGTTTCCTCTCTCTGTTTCCTCTTCTTGCTTTCCTCTCTCTCTGTCTTCCTCTCTCTCTGTTTCTCTCTTGTTTCTCTTCTCTGTTTCCTCTCTTGTTTCCTCTCTCTCTGTTTCCTCTCTCTCTGTTTCTCTCTCTCTGTTTCTCTCTCGTGTTTCTCTCTCTGTTTCCTCCTTCTCTGTTTCATCTCTCTCTGTTTCCTCTCTCTTTTCTCTCTTCTCGTTTCCTTCTCCTGTTTCTCTCTCTGTTTCTCTCTCTCTGTTCCTCTCTCTCTGTTCCTCTCTCTGTTTCCTCTCTCTCTAGTTTCCTCTCTCTGCTTCCCTCTCTCTGTTTCCTCTTCTCTGTTTCCTCTCTCTTTTCCTCTCTCTCTGTTTCCTCTCTCTGTTGTGCGCTTGCTCTGTCTCGTGTGCCTCTGCTCTCTTGTTTCCCGTCTCTGTTTCCTCTCTCTGCTTCCTTTCTCTGTCTTCCTCTCTCTCTGTTCTCTCTTCTGTTCCTCTCTCTTCTCTATCTGTTTCCTCTCTCTCTGTTTCCTCTTCTCTGTATTCCTCTCTCTGTTTCCTCTCTCTGTTTCCTCTCTCTTTGGTTTCTCTCTCTGTTCTCTCTACTCTGTTTCCTCTCTCTGTTTCCTTCTCTGTTTCCTCTCTCTCTTGTTTCTCTCTCTGTCCCTCTCTTGTTTCCTTCTTGTTCCTCTCTCTTCTGTTTTCCTCTCTCTGTTCCATCTCTTCTCTGTTTCCTCTTCTCTGTCTCTTCTCTCTGTTTCCTTCTCTGTTTTCCTCTCTCTGTTCCTTCTTCCTCTGTTTCCCTCTCTGTTTCTCTCTCTGTTCTCTTTTCTCTCTGCTTTCCTCTCTCTGGCACGTTCTCTCTCTCTGTTTCCTCTCTCTGTTTCGCTCTCTCTGTTTCCTCTCTCTCTGTTTCTCTCTCTGTTTCCGTCTCTCTGTTTCCTCTCTCTCTGTTGTCTCTCTCTGTTCCTCTCTCTGTTTCCTCTCTCTCTGTTTCCGTCTCTTGTTTCCTCTCTCTCTTGTTCATCTTCTGTTTCTTCTCTGCTTTCCTTTCTCTCTCTGTTTCTCTCTCTCTGTTCCTCCTTCTCTGTTTCTCTCTTAGTGTTTCCTCTCTCTGTTTCCTCTCTCTGTTTCCTCTCTCTGTTCCTTCTCTCTGTTTCCTCTATTCTTCTGTTTCTCTTCTTTGTTTTCCTCTCTCTGTTTCCCTCTCTCTGTTTCCCTTCTCTCTCTGTTTCCTTTCTCTCTGTTCCTCTCTCTGTTTCTCTCTCTCTGTTGCTTCTCTACTGTTTTCCCTCTCTGTTTCCTCTCTCTTGTTTCTCTCTCTCTGTTTCTCTTCTGCTGTTTTCCTCTCTCTGTTTCCTCTCTCTGTTTCCTCCTCTCTGCTTTCATTCTCTCTGTTTCCTTCTTCTCTTGTTTCCTCTCTCTGTTTCCTCTCTCTCTGTTCCTCTCTCTCTGTTTCCCTCTCTGTTTCCTCTCTCTGTTTCTCTCTCTCTGTTTTCCTTCTCTTGTTTCTCTCTCTCTGTTTCACTCTCTCTGTTTCCTCTCTCTGTGCCTTCTCTCTGTTTCCTCTCTCTCTTTTTTCCTCTCTCTGTTTCGCTTCTCTCTCTGTTTCCTCTCTCTCTGTTCCTCTCTTTTCTGTTCTCTCCTCTCTGTTTCCTCTCTGCTTCTCTCTCTCTGCTTTCCTCTCTCTCTGTTTCCTCTCTCTCGTTCCTCTCTCTGGTTTTCTCCTCTCTGTTTCCTCTCTCCTCTGTTCCTCTCGTCTGTTTTCTCTCTCTGTTTCCTCTCTCTCTCCGCCTTTCCTCTCTCTGTTTCCTCTCTTCTTCGTTTCCTCTTCTCTGTTTCCTCTCTCTCTGTTTCTCTTCTCTCTGTTTCCTCTCTCTCTGTTTCCTCTTCTCTCTGTTTCCTCTCGTCTCTGTTTCCTCCTCTTGGTTTTCTCTCTCTGTTTCCTCTCTCTTTCTCTTCTCTTTCCTCCTCTTTGTTTCCTCTCTTGTTTTCCTCTCTCTTCTGTTTCTCTCTCGTTGTTTTCTTCTCTCTGTTCCTCCTTCTGTTCTCTTCTGTTCCTCTCTGTTCCTCTGTCTTTTCCTCTCTCTGTTTCTCTCTCTGTTTCCTCTCTCTCTGTTTCCTCTCTCTACTGGTTTTCCTCTCTCTGTTTCCTCTCTCTCTGTTTCCTCTCTTCTGTTTCCCTCTCTTGTTTCCTCTCTGTTTCTCTCTCTGTTTCTCTCTCTCTGTTTCCTCTCTCTCTGTGTCCTCGTCTCTCTGTTTCTCTCTCTGTTCCTCTCTCTCTGTTTCCTCTCTCTCTGTTTCCTCTCTTCTGTTTCCTCTCTCTGTTTTCTCTCTCTGTTTCTCTCTTCTGTTCCCTCGTCTCTCTGTTTCTCTCTCTCTGTATTCCTCTCTCTTTCTCTCTGTTTCTTCTCTCTCTGTTTCATCCTCTTTTCTCTCTCTGTTTCCTCTCTCTGTTTTCCTCTCTCTGTTTCCTCTCATCGTTCTGTTTCCGTTCTCTGTTTCTCTCTCTGTTTCCCTCTTCTCTGTTTCCATCTCTCTCTGATCTTCTCTCTCTCTGTTTCCCTCTGCTCTGTTTCCTCTCTCCCTGTTCCTTCTCTCTGTCCTTCTTCTCTGTTCCTCTTTCTCTGTTTCCTCTCTCGGTTTCCTCTCTCTGTTTCCTCTCATCTTGTTTCCTTCTCTCTGTTTCTTCCTGTTCCTCGTCTCTCTGTTTCCTTCTCTCTGTCCTCTCTCTGTTTCATCTTCTCTGTTTCCTCGGATCGTCGAAAGGCACCGACACGTCTCGTTTGGATAAAGTTCAAGCGCCGGATATGAAAACACATGGAAACACTTTCACCCGTCTAACTTCGAGCCACATAAGGGGCGTGTCCGAGCATCGCTCGGGCAGATGTAAGGCCCGCCCACGACGCGCAGAGCCCCGCCCCCTCTGCCACACATTTTAAACTTTGATTCGTTGTTTTCAGTCGAGTGACCACGGCGCGACTTGAGACGACGAGGAGCGGGCTTCCGAAGCCACAAGCAGGAGTCGAGCGAGCCCTTTCCTGTCATCGCCGCCGGGACCCACCTCCCCCCCCTCCCTCGGCACACCCCCTGGTCCCCATGGCCTCCTCCTCTGTCTCCTAACCCCACCCCCTCTATGTCTTTCTAATCCCGCCCTCCATTGGCTGCCTCCCGTTTCCTTCCCTCCACTTTCCCGTCGCAGAGAGCGGCTCAGGCCACCGCCCCCACTGACCGTCAGGACCGGCCCCTTCGGTAAGACACACCCAAAAAACCTTCTCTTCCTCTTTTGTTTTGATTTTTGTTCTGCTGCTTCTATATCTTCCAATGTTTATTGAATTTTTGTCTTTAATTTTTTTTTTGTCATTTATATCTGTGTTTATTTTCCTGTCGCAGAGAGCCAGCGAGTGCCACGCCCACTCCAAACGCGAAGCCACGCCCTTCCACGGCTCACGGCCACGCCTTCGCATCCTCAGGACCCGCCCCTCGGTAAAACGCTCTTCATCGATAGGACGGCATGCGCTTTCATAGAAAGAGGCGTGGCTTCGACCGAGGGGGAAAATAGAATCTTTTGGGAAACAAAATATTCTCTTTTCAGCCGTTTGTGGCGAAATATAAATTTATTTATCGCATACAAATAAAGTCAAGTCTAATCGGGTCCATATGGATATTTATTCACAGTAGAAGTGACAAAACGGCAGTCGCAGCGCTAGCTAGAGTTAGCATTAGCACGGTGCTAACATGAAGCATCATGTTAGCATTCTCCGTTATTTATGTATTTATTGGCTGTTGAACCACTTTGCTCCTCCCCATGTCTTTGTATCTTTATTTAGTAGAAACTATATTGATATTTCAGCATTTGCTAAAGAAGTTTTTGAATAATTAGAGAAAGTTTAGATATTTCTCCAAATTGTTTTCCCATGCCGTCTGTATCTATGAAGTGTTTTCCTTTTTCATTTGATTTAGTTACAGTAATCTATTTATTCAATAATTGATTATTTTATTCAGAATATGTTCTTAATTTTTTTATTTATGTATTTTAGGGTCCGAGCTTTTATTTTTATTTCGGGACGTATTTTTCACATTATTTTCGTTTGTGGTAATTTTTTGGGGTTTGTTCTTTTGTCTCTGAATGTTTGTATTTTCCTCCGTGTCGTGTTTCCGGTGCGGGTCACATGACGTGAGTGTGTTTCAGGGGGCGGAGCCGAGCGACGGCGATGACGCACCGCGACACGTCTTCAGCTTCAGCTGGCTCAATAAGGAGTGATGTCATCAGGGGAGTGATGTCATCAGGGGAGTGATGTCATCAGAGAGGGAGTGATGTCATCGGGGGTGATGTCATCGGAGAGGGGCGTGTCTCTGCGTTCTGTTTGTGCCAAATGAATAAATGAGTTTATGTTTTTGTAAAACCTGTTTGAGTCGATGATTGTTTCTCGAGGCGTTTCCAGGTTTTCTCATGGTTTCTTGTAGTTTGCGCAGTTTTCTTGTAGTTTTCCCACACGCCTTAGCTGGGTTGCAGGTTCTATAATGTGATGATGTCACAGGACCCGGGGGGAGGAGCCAGTTTTTCCTATTTACTGCATTACACTTTGACAAGACGTATCTAAAAAGAAAATGTATGAATTACAAAAATGATCATGAATATCAGTCACTGGGTCCATGATCTCTCTGTACAAGACCAAACATTTCCTCAAAAACAAAATCATTTACCTCTATTATTATTTATTTATTTGAGCTATTATTTACAGTGCGTTATTATATACAATATTTACATCATTTCATTTACATTATCACAAAAAACCCCAAGAAAATAAATAAATAAATAATATCTCAAAAGGAGTAGGCAGAAGCAAGAAAGCTTATAAGTGCCCAATTTCAAAATACAATACAATACAATACATACAAATAGAAAGGTTTGTGATTTCTGAGTGTATTTCTTAGTTTTATAGTTTTCTCCTATTTTTTATCATTGCTTATATTACCATTCTGGTCACCATTCTATTGATTTACTTATTGTTTAAGTAGTCGTAGTGTTTTAGATATACATATACACATACAGACATATACATATATATACATACACATACACATACATTACTAGCACACATATTTATTATAAATATATTATCATCACCATAATAACAATGACAATAATAGCGTTCTCAAAAATTCTCACTGTAATAATGTTGGTTAAGATTGTTGTGTCAGTGGTTTTCCCTATTTGTGAGGTGCTTTAAAAAGCCAGGGTGTTATGTGGCAAGCTGGTAGAGGGCGGTAGCCCCCCCACCAGCGAGCCCCCACCCTGCTGCTCTAACTAGTTGATGTTGTGAACCGCTTTATAATCCTATACTGAGTGGTGCTTTAAAAAGACAGGTCCACATCTCGCCTGCCCCAATTCTATTTATTTGTAATGACCAGTGGAAGCCATAACAGCATTTTAGAGTTGGTGACAAGTGATTATATCAGCAATGATGTGGTTTTTCACAAGTTCACAGTAATACAAGTTACTACGAGGGTGACGACAGCCAACACTAAACTAAAAAAAGTAGCAGTGTTTAACTAAAAAGTTCACATTAGACGATAAATGAACAAATCAGCTGATTTCCACAGTCAGATACGGAAGTCGGGAAGCTCGTCTTGACCAGAGTTCAGTCGTTTTCCTCAGTTGAGCGAGCGTTCACCCGAGTTCCCGAGGACACATGAACGCACCATAGGCATAAGTATTACCATTAGTATTAGCATAAGCATTAGCATACGCATTAGTATTAGCATTAGCATTAGTATTACCATTAGTATTAGCATAAGCGTTAGTATTAGCATTAGTATTAGCATAAGCGTTAGTATTACATTAGTATTAGCATTAGTATTAGCATAAGCGTTAGTATTAGCATTAGTATTACCATTAGTATTAGCATAAGCATTAGATTAGCATAAGCATTAGTATTAGCATAAGCATTAGTATTAGCATAGCATTAGTATTAGCATTAGATTAGCATTACCATAAGCATAAGCATTAGTATTAGCTAAGCATTAGCATTAGCATAAGCATTAGTATTAGCATAAGTATTAGCATTAGCATAGATTAGTATTAGCAAGCATTAGCATTGCATAACTAAGTATTAGCATAAGATTTAGTATTAGCATAAGCGTTAGTATTAGCTTAGTATTAGCATAAGCGTTAGTATTAACATTAGTATTAGCATTAGTATTAGCATAAGCGTTAGTTTAGCATTAGTATTACATTAGTATTAGCATAAGCATTAGTATTAGCATAAGCATTAGCATTAGGCATAAGCATTAGTATTAGCATAAGCATTCATTTAAATGTGTTAGCATCTCAAAGCTAAACGTTAGTTTGTTCGTTTTAAAAAAAATCACGTAAATTAACTTTTTGCTAAGTTCTCCAGTCGTTTTCCCCAGTTGAGCGAGCGTTCACGTGAATTCCCCAACTGGGGAAGTCG
Organism: Neogobius melanostomus; assembly: GCA_007210695.1. NCBI lineage: Eukaryota > Metazoa > Chordata > Actinopteri > Gobiiformes > Gobiidae > Neogobius > Neogobius melanostomus. The sequence continues at coordinate 19,866 of VHKM01000687.1, forward strand.
TTTGCCCGAGTTCCCGAGGACCACATGAACACACCATAGGCATAAGTATTACCATTAGCATTAGTATTAGCATTAGTATTAGCATAAGCATTAGTATTAGCATTAGTATTAGCATAAGCATTAGTATTAGCATTAGTATTAGTATTAGCATTAGTATTAGTATTAGCATAAGCATTAGCAGGTAAAGTTGAACTGGAGAAAATGTGCTCAGTTTAGGCTGCAGAGAGGTTAAAATGAACTGTTCTTGTAACGGTAAAGTGACTCTTGTTTCATAATGTAACGTCCTGACAGTGGTGCCCCCTGGAGGCTGAACACAGGAGATGCTTCAGAATGATTATTTACATACAGTATTTACATGAGTTTATACGTGATTATTTATTTCCCGATCTGCTCCATGATTCGCTGGTTGGTCGACGCCTGCAGAGCCAGACGCTCAGACACCGCCCTCTGCAGCGCCTCCCGCAGGAGGACGAAGGTCAGGTCCAGAGACAGGTCCATGGAGCGGGGCGTGTCCGGGGGCGTGTCTGTGGGCGTGTCCGGGGCCTCGGAGCCCTGTGGCAGGCTCACGCTGAACCTTTCGGCCAATCGCAGCTGCAGTGGGTGGGACGGGGACATCTCAGAGAGGACGCTGATTGGTCGAGAGTCAGCTGACCAAACAAGGACTGCACCAATCAGAGCCAAGAACCACCACAGCACACAGCTCATGGTATCAGCTGATCCACAGCGTCTGCGCAGCTCCCACGGCATCTGCAAAGAAAGATGTAAATCCATCATTTGTCCTATCAGTTTTTGTGAGTCCTCCTATATTTATACGACTAAAAACACTGAAATGTAATGAATTAGTAGAATATAACCTTCTAAAACCCGTGTTCAAAGTTCATAATTAAAAACAAATTTACCAAGATAGAAAGTCGATATGAACTAAAAGGAACAAAACCCAGGGTTCAATCGGCTGCAAACGAAAGATGTTTGTCAATCTGGATTGTAAAATTAAAACTTCCATTTATGTGTTTTAGGAGAATCTTCAATCTTCAATGTTACAGAAATGTGTCTGTAAAAAAAGAATTATGAAATATAAACATTTATTTTTGTGGCATTATTTTTTTGATCTCGGGGAATGAGATAGTGTCGGGGACATTATTTTGTAAAAAAAATATTTTTATGAAATATATATATTATTTTTTTTACCACTTATTATATGTGGTAAATCAAAGATATATAATATATATATATATATATATATATATATATTAACATTTATTATATTATTTATATTTTTTTTTCCTCCACTCCCCAGTATATGTGTCTGATGTCACTTCCAGGGCTCCGTAATAAAGAGACGAAACATGAAAAAGATTCTTAAAAAATGTGACAAACGCGGTGACAACGGAAAGAAAAAGTCACAATAATGAGAAGCTTTTAGATTTGGGTAAAGCCGAACTGGAGAAAATGCACTCAGTTAAAGCCGGGGTTTCGAGTTTAACGAGTTTATTTGGGAAAAATCTGCTAAATAACGCTGTTTATTGAAGCTTTACATTTGTTACATGTTTAAACGTTCTGCTGATTTGTCTGAGTTTCCAGATGTTATTGTCCCGGCGTTACCATGGAGACCGAGACGCTGCAGGAGATATCATTTTGAAACTTCTGCTGTAGAGACCGACGTAAATATGAGACAAAAATTTGTTTTCCCAATTTTCAGAGACGAAATCTAAACAATGGATTGAGCCAGAGCTAAATGTGTGCTTTTATTTTGTGACATATTAGTTACACAGACTTTCAGAGGGATCTGGGTCTTGTTTAGTTTTAAATGTAAATTTAAAAAGCTGCTTTTAGTGTAAAAATGAATAAATCAGGTGAGGAATTAGAAAATGTGTCAAGTATTTTATTCAGTCCGGGACAGGAACGTTAAAGGTGCGTGCACACGCGGTTCACACGGCCGGGCGGTGGAATCATGTGTATTGTAATGTAAGTGCGTGCACATGTGCGGGTGATGAGTGGGCGTGGCTACAGGTGCGTCAGAGCGGCGTGAATGGAAGTATTCATGACGATCAGAGGAAGTGTTCATGACGATCAGAGGAAGTGTTCATGACGATCAGAGGAAGTATTCATGACGATCAGAGAAGTATTCATGACGATCAGAGGAAGTATTCATGACGATCAGAGGAAGTGTTCATGACGATCAGAGGAAGTATTCATGACGATCAGAGGAAGTATTCATGATCAGAGGAAGTGTTCATGACGATCAGAGGAAGTATCATGATCAGAGGAAGTATTCATGACGATCAGAGGAAGTATTCATGACGATCAGAGGAAGTATTCATGATCAAGAAGTATCATATCAGGGAAGTATTCATGGATCAGAGGAAGTATTCATAGATCAGAGGAATATTCATGACGATCAGAGGAAGTATTCATGACGATCAGAGGAAGTATTCATGACGATCAGAGGAAGTTTCATGACGATCAAGAGAAGTGTCAGGACGATCAGATGAAGTTATTCATTATCAGAGAAGTTTCATGACATCAGAGTTAAGTATTCGATGATAAGGAAGTATTCATGACGACCAGAGAAATATTCAGACGATCAAGGAAGTAATTCATGACGATCAGAGGAAGTATTCATGACGCATCACGAGAGTGTTCATGACGATCAAGGAAGAGTTCATTGACGAATCAATGGAATAAGTGGTTCATGACGATCAGAGAAGTATTCATGACGATCAGAGAAGTATTCATGACGATCAGAGGAATTATTCATACCGATCTCAGAGGAATGTTCATGACCATCAGAGGAAAGTATTCATGACGATCACGAGGAAGTATTCATGACGATCAGAGGAATGTCATACGATCAAGAGAAGTGTTCATGACGATCAGAGGAGAGTGTTCATGAGTGATAGGAAGTGATTCATGACGATCAGAGCGAAGTGTTCATGACCATCAGAGAAGTATTCATGACATCAGAGGAAGTGTTTCATGATGATCAGAGGAAGTATCATTGACGCATCAGAGGAAATGTTCATACGATCAGAGGAAGTGTTCATGACGTGATCAGGAAGTGTTCATGACATCAGAGGAAAGTATCAGACCATCAGAGGAAAGTATTCATTGACCATCAGAGAAGTATTATATCAGAGGAAGTGTTCATTGACAAGTCAGAGGAAGTTTCATGACCATCAGAGGAAGGTATTTCATGACGATCAGAGGAAGTAATTCATGCACATCAGAGGATAGTATTCATGGACCATCATGAGGAAAGTATATCATGATCAGAGAAGTATTCATGACGATCAGAGGAAGTATCATACGATCAAGAGGAAGTCTATGACGATCAGGAGGAAAGTGGTTGCATGACCATCAGAGAAGTTATTCGATGACCATCAGAGGAATTGTTCATGACGATCAGAGGAAGTGTTCTATGACCATGCAGAGGAAGTATTCATGACGGATCATGAGGATGTTCATACCATCAGAGGAAGTGTTGCATGACCATCAGAAGAAGTATTCCATGACCATCAGAGAAGTGTTCAGGTGACGAATCAGGAGGAAGGTTCATACGTATCAGAGGAGGTATTCATTGACGACTCAAGGAAGTTCATGACCATCAGAGGAAGAATTCATTGACATCAGAGAAGTATTTCATTGATCGATCAGAGGAAGTATTCAAATGACCATCAGAGGGAGAGTATTATGACGATCAGAGGAATGTTCAAGACCATCAGAGGAAGTATTCATGACGATCAGAGGAAGTGTTCATGACGATCAGAGAAGATATCATGACGAATCAGAGGAAGGTATTTTCATGACAATCAGCGACAAGATATTCATGACGATCAGAGGAAGTATTCATGATCAGAGGAAGTATGCATGATCAGAGGAAGTGTTTCATGACGATCAGAGAAGTATTCAATGACGATCAGAGAAGTATTCATGACGATCAGAGGGAAGTGTTGCATGACGATCAGAGGAAGTATTCATGACCGGCATCAGAGGAAAGTATTCATGACGAATCAGAAGGACATATTCATGACAATCAGAGAAAGTGTTACATGACGATCTGAGAAGTACTTCATGGATCAGAGGAGTATTCATGACGATCAGAGAAGCCTATTCATGGACATCAGAGGCAAGTATTCAGGATCAGAGGAAGTATTCATGACGATCAGAGAAATATTTAGTGTAATCAGAGGAAGTATTCATGACGATCAGAGGAATATTCATGACGTCAGAGGAATGTTCATGACGATCAAGGAAGTGTTCATGACCATCAGAGGAAGTATCATGCGGATCAGAGGCAAGTATTCTATGATCAGAGAGTATTTGCATGACGATCAGAGATAGTATTCGAGAGTCAGAGGAAGTATTTCATGACGTCAGAGAATATTCATGACGATGCAGAGGAAGTGTCATGACGACAGAGGAAGTTCATGACGACAGAGAAGTGTCATGACGATCAAGAGGAAGTAGTTATGACGATCAGAGGAAGCTAATCATGACTCCGTCAGGGAAGTGTTCGATGACCATCCAGAGAAAGTGTTCATACGAATCGAGAGAGTATTCATGACGATCAGAGGAGTTTGCATGATGATCAGAGGAACGTTTCATGACGGATCAGAGGATAGTATTTCATGACGATCAGAGAAAAGTGTTCATGCACCATCAGAGGAAGTGATTCTGACGATCAGAGGAATGTCTCATGATGATCAGAGGGAATGTCATGACCATCAGAGGAAGTATTTATGACGATCAGAGAAGTGTTCTGACCATCAGAGATAGTGTTCATGTACGATCAGAGGAAGTGTGTCATGATGATCACGGAGGAAGTATTCATGATCAGAGGAGTATTTCATTGACATCAGAGGAAGATTTTCATGACGATCAGAGGAAGTGTTCATGACGATCAGGGAATGTCATCATGATCAGAGAATTTTCAATGGACGATCAGATGAAATTCATACCAGCAGAGAAGTGTGTCATGACGATCCAGAGGAAGTATTCATGACGATCAGAGAAGTATCATGACGATCAGAGAAGTATTCATGACCATCAGAGGAAGTGTCATGACGAGCAGAGGAAGTATTCATGACGCTATCATGAGATAAGTGTTCATGACCATCAGAGGAAATATTCATCGACATCAGAGAAGTTGTCATGGGTATGATCAGAGGAAGTGTCATGACCATCGAGGAAGTATTCATGCGATCAGAGAAGTGTTCATGACATCAAAGTAATTTCATGACGATCAGAGGAAGCTGTCATGATCAGAGGAAGTTATCATGATCAGAGGAAGTATTCATGACGATCAGGAGGAAAGTGTTCATGACGATCAGAGGAAGTTTCAATGGACATCAGAGAAGTATTCAGACCATCAGAGAAGTATTCATGACCATCGAGGAAGTATTCTATGATCAGAGAAGTATTCATGACGATCAGAGGAAGTATTCTATGTCGTCAGAGGAAGAGTGTTTCACTGGACGAAGTGTTCCCCCGGTGTCGTCACATCAGGTGAGTACATTCTGTGTTGAAACGCGCGTCTGTGGGCAAGCGCAAGCTTTTAGCTCTCTCGGTGTTACTATTGTTAATCCGTATTAAACGTAGCTTTAGAGTCCACTACTACTTATTAGTAGATTCTAATTTGGCCCATTTATTCTCCACGGAGGACTATTCTTTTCCTTCCGCTTGCAAACCAACACTGTCTGCAGTGGATTAAATCCCTTCTCTCTCTTCTCCTAGACGCGTTTAGCTCTCGTGGCTAGCTTCAGCCATGGCTTAACCCCGTCTACGTCTCTGCCTCTTTCGCTGTCTGTCAGTTTGCCGATATGTCGAGTCAGAAAACCCTGCCTCTTCACAGATGATAGGAATAGTTTGCGTTAACGTGTAGCTTCAGTGGTAGCTTGGAGCAAAGGGTTCGGACGTTAGAGAGAGGCTGTCCCGGGAGATGTAGTGAAGGCTGAGCTGTTAGCTACAGTCAGATAGTTGGCAGGACCGACAGTCCGCGCCTCCAACAGCGCTGAGAGGTTAGTCAGGCTGAGGCTAGCCCCGCAGCGGGTCCCGTTGCGAAGCCGGGACAAGACCCAGGACGGATTTGTGATGTTCGGGGAGTGGAAGTTGCTAAGCGCACACCCGTAGCGGCACCGAAACGTCTTCACGTCCAGAAACAGGTTTTCCCCTCAGCGCCACAAAACCGGCTGAACCTGGGATACTCTGGTGATGAGAAGCTCCATGTTAGGGCGTGAAGATCCCAGCAGCTTTGTTAGTGTTATCCGGGGGCCAGAGTTGTGTGAATCGAAGGTAACTTAGGCGCTTAATAAAGCAGGGAGGAGGCGGTTGCGTCGATCGTATCCACGCGGTCAGTAACGATCTGTCGCGAGACAGTCAAGGCTTCTTCAATTGTGACAACGTAGGCGCCCGGTCTGTGTGAATTCTAAAACTATGTCAGATACCGTAAGTCATACGTCTGGTGCCTCTGCCCAATTTGTGGTCTCAATGATGAAATGATAGCAGACATTATCATTTAACTGCTTGGTTGTCTAGATGTTTGGAGCAAAATGCACGTTGGATATTCAATAATTGGAGGCCTTTATGGGGAAAGCCCCAAGCTCATGCGCCAAAGGAGGCATACAATCCAAATTTGGATGGTGCATCCTTTTATTACGAATGCCGATAGTCGTAGTCGCTGCCCAGAACTGATGTCCCAGATATGAGCCCCTGGGCGCAGAGCAGTCGTTGATAGAACCACTGCCTCTGTAACCACCGACCCTTGCTCCCGGATTGTGCACAAATCAAGTGTGAGATGTCTCCAAGAACCAAATTAAAAAACTGTGTCTTCCCCGTAAACAAAAAACTAAAATATCAAAGCCTCACATAAACAAACGCTGGCGCTTGCCGACCCAGAATAACTAACTACAAATACCAGAACAAAATAAAGACCTCCTGCAGTCCCCCGATATACCCAAGCACTTAAAAAATCATTAAAAATGCTCACATAAAAACGCTGGCGTGCGACCCGAAATAACTTAATTGACAAATACCAGAACAGAATTAAAGACGTGTCTGTCCCCCTATACCAAGCACTAAAACATTAAAAGCTCACATAACAAATCGCTGCGTGCGACCAAATAACTTAATACAGAATAACCAAGAGTTTAAACTTAACATTAAACAAAAACAACGAAACAAAGTGCCATAAGCAGCATAACGTGTGTGGGTGTTGAATATTAGATCAAATCTTCATCAAAAACCTTTTTAGTAAGATGACTTAATTTGCCAGATAACACTTTGACCTTCCGCCCTGACTGAAACATGCTTCAGCAGGAGACATGTTACTTAATGAATCGTACCCTCCCGAGTATGTTAATTTCACTGCTGCTGTAGAACCACAGGCCGAAAGTGGTACGGTTGCAGTATATCACACTCTAATCTGTTCTAAGAATCCCCAAAATAACCTTAAAGTTTAATTCGTTGAAAGTCTAACACTGTCTGCTTACCTGTCCCAAATGAAAAAACAAAAAAGCTTTACTACCTTGCTATTATTATCACCTCCTGGACCCCTATCAAACTCTTGCGAATGAGTTCTCTGAGTTTTATAGCTAGTATAGTGTTGAATTGGAAGTAAAATGTATAATAGTAGGTGATTCTTAACATTCATGTTGATAATAATAGTGATTGTCTGAGCAAGGCATTAGTGCCCTACTAGATTGGGGTGCTTTACACAAAATGTTTTATATCAACCTAACTCACTGTGCTAAACACACTTCTGATCTGTTTTAAACATTGGGATTGAAAATTTAGGCACCTTAAACATTCTCCCTCAGAATCCCGCGCTTCTGACCATTTCTATTACATTCAGTATCCTAATCGGAAGATTATACTAATCCACAGCGAATAAAAATTCAATTAAAACGTTTACACTATCTGAAAAAGCTGTTGCTAAAATTCAAAGAAATGATCCTAGGCCAGTCTTTAATATCATTGTCTACAGAGAATATGCTCGCTTCATGATTTAAATTGAAAGTGATCAGTTTTGTCGACACGTTTTATGCGCGCACATGAAAAACAGCCCTTGATGATTGCGCCCCACTGAAAAACAGAAAGTTGCTTCGGCCTAGGTGCGTCACTCCCTGGTATAATGCAGGAAACACGCGCGCTTAAGCAAAAAGAACTCGCAAATTAGAACGGCTTATGGCGCCAAGTTCTGAGCACTGAAGCAATCTCTTAGATCTTAGGAGAAATAGTCCGTACTCGCCGTATAGCAAGCATGAGAAAGCAAACTAATACACTCGTATCATTTAATTGAAAGTAAATAAAATAACCCTAGGTTTCTTTTTAACCACGGTAGCCCGCTAACAAACAGTCACAGTGGCAGTAGTGCCTTCCATTCCTGATACCCTAGGCTGCGATGACTTCTTAAATCTTTAATGATTAACAATCACAACCATGTAGAAATTAAAATAAATAATAAGCTTCGCCTTGTCTTATTCTAATCTAATCCTGCTGTTAGAATCATTGTCTCCTCTGAAGTCTTAGACAGTTCATAACTTAGATGAGCTTGAGGTATATCAATACATTATGTCTTCAAAAACTCTCGAACTTGTCTTCTCAGATCTCTAATCCCATTAAACTCCTTCAAAGAAGATACTCCTGAACAATCCTCAGTAAGTACCATTATTGAAACATAATTAACTCGTTCTTTAGAATGGCTGTATGTGCTCAAGTCCGTTTAAGATATGGCCTTCTGTTATACTCAAACCACTTTTGAAACAAAGCACCCAATTCTCGCAATCCTGACGTATTGTTAGCAAACTATAGGCCCATAATCTTAAATTGCCTTTCATTTCTAAAGTCCTTGAAAAAGTTGTGGCTAAGCAGCTTTGCAGCCACCTACAGGACAATAGTTTATTTGAAAAATTCAGTCAGGATACAGAACTTATCATAGCACAGAGACCGCCTTAGTCAAAGTTACCAACGACCTGTTATTAGCAGCTGACGCCGGATTAGCTTCAATCCTAGTTCTGTTAGACCTTAGTGCCGCCTTTGACACAATCGACCACAATATTCTCCTGCAGAGGTTAGAAACTGACGTAGGCATTAGGGGAACAGCCCTCTCTTGGTTTTAAATCTTACTTATCTGATAGGCACCAATTTGTTAATGTAAACCAACAGTCCTCACCGTGTTCCAAAGTGTGCTATGGGGTGCCACAGGGCTCAGTGCTTGGGCCAATTTTATTATATTATACATGCTTCCATTAGGTAACATAATCCGAAATCACAATATAAATTCCACTGCTACGCGGACGACACACAGCTGTACTTATCAATGAAACCAGGTCAGACAGATAAATTAGATACGCTTAGTTCCTGCGTAAAAGCCATTAACACCTGGATGACTGTAAATTACCTCCTCCTTAACCCTGATAAAACCGAGGTTATATATTATATGAGTCTCTATCTCAGCAGATCATCTCCCTGGATAATGTTAGCGTATCAACGAGCTCTACAGTAAAAAAACCTTGGAGTTCTGTTTGACCAAGACCTCTCTTTTAAAACACATATAAACCAGGCTTGTAAAATTGCGTTCTTTCACCTGCGCAACATTGCTAAAATACGAAATATCCTACCTAAGAGTGATGCAGAAAAACTTATCCATGCCTTTGTTTCATCAAGGCTGGACTACTGTAACTCCCTGCTAGCAGCGTGTCCTAAAAGTTCCCTAAAAAGTTTTCAATTAGTTCAAAATGCAGCTGCAAGATTGTTAACGCGTACAAAAAGAAAGAGAACACATTACACCTGTGCTAAAGTCACTCCATTGGCTTCCTGTAGAATTTAGAATCAAATTTAAAATCCTGCTCCTCACATTTAAAGCCATAAAAGGTATGGCTCCGCTTTATCTCCAAGACGCTATCGTTCCATATCAGCCAACCAGAGCACTCCGCTCTCAAAACTCAGGGCTACTAGCGATTCCTCGGGTCTCCAAATCACTGTAGGTGGAAGAGCCTTTAGCTACCAAGCTCCGGTTTTATGGAATAAACTTCCAGCTCACGTTAAAGAAGCAGACACAGTCCCTACATTTAAGACTAGGCTCAAAACATACCTCTTTGAATTAGCTTATGATCAGGTCAGTTAGGTAAAGCACTAACCCTCAGCCTGAAGTAAAGCTGCCCTAGGAGAAACACTGCTGTGGGAAGTACGGTACACTGAGCGCTATCCTCTTCTTCTTCTTACTGCAAACTTGTCTTATTATGATACAATACTTATCTTATCTGTAGTCTGTTCATTACTATTCACATGGTGTCTCCTGTCCCACTCCCCTTGGGAGTGTCTGTCTAGATCGAATGGAGGAACCGGCTGAACGAGGAACCCGGCTGAACGGAGGGACCCTGCCCACTGGATTGACAACGGGGACTGGATGGTCTCGATCCTGGCCCTTCTGCTGAGGAGATCCCATCGGCCTGGGTCTCTATAGCCTGTCCGTCCATGGAGTGATCTTTCCAGCCTGTGGTTCTCCCCGAGGTTTCTCGTTTCTCCCACCGGGTTTTTGAGTTTTTCCTTGCCGTGCTGGAGAGTCTAAGGACAGGGGACACCCGCGCCGCTCGTCGCCACTGCTGACGCTCATTTGGACATTATGTTTGCCTGGATACTTGATTTAAATATTGTAATCTGTAAAGCACTTTGTGATGCCTTCGTATGAAAAGCGCTTTATAAATAAAGTTTGATTGATTGACTGATTGACGATCAGAGGAAAGTGTCATACGATCAGAGGAAGTTATTCAATGACGATCAGAGGAAGTATTCATGACCATCAAGGAAGTATTCATGACGATCAGAGGAAGTGTTCATGACCAGTGCAGAGGAAGTATTCATGACCATGCAGAGGAAGTGTTCGATTGACGATCAGAGGAATATTCATGACAATCAGAGGAAGTTATTCAAGACGATCAGAGGAAGTATTCCATGATAAGAGGAAGTATTCATGACGATCATGGAGAATGTGTTCATGACGATCAGAGGAAGTATCATGACGAATGTCAGAAAGGAGAGTATTCATGACGATCAAGAGGAAGTATATTCATGACATCAAGAGAAGTATCATGCGATCAAGAGGAAGAGTATTATAGAGATCAGAAGGAAGTATTCAATGACGATCAGAGGAAGTGTTCATGACGACAGAAGAAGTATTCTGACGATCAGAGAAGTATTCATTGACGATCAGAGGAGATATTCATACGATAGAGTGACAGTGTTCATTGACCATCAGAGGAAAGTATTCATGACGATCAGAGGAGAGTGTTTCATGAACCATAAGAGGAAGTATTCATGACCATCAGAGGAAGTATCCATGACGATCAGAGGGAAGTTTCATTGACGATACAAGAGGAAGTATTCATGAACAGAGAAAGTATTCATGACGATAAGAGGAAGTACATGATCAGAGGAATGTATTCATGACTATCAGAGGAGTATTCATGACGATAAGAGGAAGTGTTCATGACGATCAGAGGAGTATTTCATGATCAGAGAATGTTCATGACGATCAAGGAAGTATTTCATGACGATCAGAGGAAGTGTTCATGACGAACAGAGGAAGTGTTCATGACGATCAGAGAAGTGTTCAGACGATCAGATGGAAGTATTCAGACGATCAGTAGGAAGTGTTAATGATGATCAGTAGGAAGTGTTCATGACGATCAGAAGGAAAGTATTCATGACGATCAGAGGAAGTTGTTCATGACGATCAGAGGAAGTGTTCATGACTGATCAGAAGAAAGTATTCAATGACGATCAGAGGAAGTATCATGACATCAGAGGAAGTGTTCAATGGACGATCAGAGGGAAGTGTTATGACGATCAGAGGAAGTATTCATGAAGATCAGAGAAAGTAATTCATGACGATCAAGGAAGTGGTTCATGACGACAGAGGAAGTATTCATACGATCAAGAGGAAGTGTTTCATGAAACCGATCAGAGCGAAGTGTTTAATGAACGATTCAGAGGAAAGTATTCATGACGAATCAGAGGAAGTGTTCATTGACGATCAGAGGAAGTATTCATGAACGATCAGAGGAAGTATTCCATGACGATCAGAAGAAGTGTTCATGACCGATCAGAAGGAATGTATTACATGACGATCGAGAAGGAAGTGTTCAATGACGATCAGAGGAAGTGGTAATGACGATCAGAGGAAGTATATACATGAGATAACAGAGGAAAGTATTCATGACGATCAGAGGAAGTAGTCATGACCGATCAGAGGAAAGTATTCATGACGATCAGAGGAAGATTCATGACGATCAGAGGAAGTATTCATGACTGATCAAGAGGAAATATTCCATGATCAGCCGGAAGTATTCATGATCAGAGGAAGTATTCATGACGGACAAGAGAAGTATTCATGACGCATCAGAGGAAAGTATTCATGACAGAAGGAAGTATTCATGACGATTCAAGGAAGTAATTCAATGACGATCAGAGGAGAGTATTCATGACCATCAGAGGAAGTATTCATGACGCATCAGAGGAAGTATCATGACCATTCAAGAGGAAGTATTCATGACGACAGAGGAAGTAAATTCAATGACGATCAGAAGAGTGATCATAGACATAACAGAGGAAGTGTTACATGACGATCAGTAGGAGTATTCAATGATCAGAGGAAAGATAATATCATGACGAGTCAGAGGAAAGTAATAGCATGAATCAGAAAGGAAGTATTCATGAACTGTATCAGAGAAGTGTTTGCATGACGATCAGAAGGATAAGTATTCCAATGAATCAGAGGAAGTATTCATGATCGATCAGAAGAAGTATTCATGACGATCAGAGGAAGGATCATGACGATAGAGAAGTATTCATGACGATGCAGAGAAGTATTCATTGATCAGAAGAGAAAGTATTTCAATGACGATCAGTGAGGAGTGTTTCATGAAAGACAGAGGAAGTATCCATGACGATCAGATGGAAGTGTTCATGACATCACCAGGAAATGTTCATGACGATCAGAGGAAGTAATTCAGACGATCATGAGAGAAAGTGTTCATGACGATCAGAGGAAGTGTTCATAGACGAATCCAGAGGAAGTATTCATGACGATCAGAGAAGTATCATGACGATCAAAGGAAGTGTTCATGGACGATCAGAGGAAGTGTCATTGACGAATCAGAAGGAAGTATTACAATGATCATGAGGAAAGTATTCATGACGAATCAGAGGAAAGTATTCCATGATCAGAGGAAAGTAAATTCTATGATCAAGAGAAGTATTACATGACGATCAGAGGAAGTATATCATGAGATGCAGGAAATAATCATGATACCAAGAGGAAAGGTATTCTATAGAGATCAGAAGAAAGTAATCCATGATCAGAGGAGAGTATTCATGACGTCAGAGGAAGTATCAATGACGATCAGAGGAAGTATTCATGACGATCAGAGGAAGTATTCATGACAAGAGAATATCATTGATCAGAGAAGTGTTCACGCACGATTCCAAGAGGAATTATTCATGCATCACCCAGAGGGAAGTAATTTCATGATTCCAGAGGAAGTATCATGACGATCAGAGGAAGTATTCATGACGATCAGAGAAGTATTCATGCGATCAGAGGAAGTATTCATGAATCAGAGGAAGTATTCATGAGATCAGAGGAAGTATTCATGATCAGAGGAAGTATTCATGACGATCAGAGGAAGTATTCATGATCAGAGGAAGTATTCATGACGATCAGAGGAAGTATTCATGATCAGAGGAAGTATTCATGACGATCAGAGGAAGTATTCATGACGATCAGAGGAAGTATCATGATCAGAGGAAGTATTCATGAATCAGAGGAAGTATTCATGATCAGAGGAAGTATCATGAGATCAGAGGAAGTATTCATGACATCAGAGGAAGTATTCATGATCAGAGGAAGTATTCATGATCAGAGGAAGTATTCATGACGATCAGAGGAAGTATTCATGATCAGAGGAAGTATTCATGATCAGAGGAAGTATTCATGGACGATCAGAGGAAGTATTCATGATCAGAGGAAGTATTCATGACGATCAAAGAGCGAAAGTATTCATGAATCAGAGGAAGTATTCATGATCAGAGGAAGTATTCATGATCAGAGAAGTATTCATGACGATCAGGAGGAAGTATTCATACGATCAGAGGAAGTATTCATGATCAGAGGAAGTATTCATGCGATCAGAGGAAGTATTCATGATCAGAGGAAGTATTCATGACGATCAGAGGAAGTATTCATGATCAGAGGAAGTATTCATGATCAGAGGAAGTATTCATGACGATCAGAGGAAGTATTCATGACGATCAGAGGAAGTATTCATGATCAGAGGAAGTATTCATGATCAGAGGAAGTATTCATGACGATCAGAGGAAGTATTCATGAATCAGAGGAAGTATTCATGATCAGAGGAAGTATTCATGAGATCAGAGGAAGTATTCATACGATCAGAGAAGTATCATGACGATCAGAGGAATATCATGATCAGAGGAAAGTATTCATGACGATCAGAGGAAGTATTCATGATCAGAGGAAGTATTTCATGACGATCAGAGGAAGTATTCATGATCAGAGGAAGTATTCATGACGATCAGAGGAAGTATTCATGACGATCAGAGAAGATTATGATCAGAGAAGTATCATGATCAGAGGAAGTATTCATGATCAGAGGAAGTATTCATGACAATCAGAGAAGTATTCATGACGATCAGAGGAAGTTTCATGATCAGAGGAAGTATCATGACGATCAGAGGAAGTTTCATGACGATCAGAGGAAGTGTTCATGACGATCAGAGAAGTGTCAGCGATCAGAGGAAGTATCATGACGATCAGAGGAAGTATTCATGATCAGAGGAAGTATTCATGACGATCAGAGGAAGTATTCATGATCAGAGGAAGTATTCATGATCAGAGGAATATTCATGATCAGAGGAAGTATTCATGATCAGAGGAAGTATTCATGATCAGAGGAAGTATTCATGACGATCAGCAGCTGTGCTTTGAAATGCCTTTCCTGAGCCGCGGTGAAAACATGATAGGCGCATTTAACAAGGCGCTGGATTATAAACATGTTTAAAACAAGGCGCTGGATTACAAACATGTTTAAAACAAGGCGCTGGATTATAAACATGTTTAAAACAAGGCGCTGATTACAAACATGTTTAAAAACAAGCGCTGGATTACAAACATGTTTAAACAAGGCGCTGGATTATAAACATGTTTAAAACAAGGTGCTGGATTATAAACATGTTTAAAACAAGGCGCTGGATTATAAACATGTTTAAAACAAGGCGCTGGATTACAAACATGTTTAAAGTGGATTTTATCGTGACATGAGGCTGGACACACTCTAACACACACATAATGAAATAATATCTGAGCGAGGAGAGAGGAAAGAGGAGAGATTTACCTCAAGTGTTAGAGAAATGTAGTTAAACTATTCCACTGTCACTAAAACACAAACAAAGAATCAGGAAACCGTTTTGATTCATATCTTAGTGCTCAGCAGCAACAGCACAGAGGGTTTTCTACAGAGTGGCTCCGCCTGAGGTGAGGTTAGACTCAGATCAAACAGAAGCATCAGTCTGTACGTCAGTGTGGCAGCGTCTGAAGAAGCGACTCACGTGGAGATTCTGTCGCCACAGTGACATACTTTAACGTTTTATATCTTATTTTATCTACAGATATACTTTAAAGGTTTTTAGCTTATTTTATCTACATGCTATGTTATATGTTTTATGTTGCTCGTCTGTACCGAGAAAATTCCTAGTTTGTGAACCTGTTCTTCAAACAATGGCAATAAAAACTATTCTGACTCTGATTCTGAGAGAAATTACCTTGAAACGACACTTTCCCAATAATCTGTAGAATTAAACATGTTTTTTTTTCTTACAGTTTACTTTTTTGTTTCTTAGTTACATGTTTTTTTTTTTTTTTTTTTTTTTTTTTTTTTTTTTCTTAAAGTTACATGTTTTTGTTTTTCTTACAGTTTACATGTTTTTGTTTCTTAGTTTACATGTTTTGTTTCTTAAAGTTACATGTTTTGTTTTCTTAGTTTACATTTTTGTTCTATTTACATGTTTTTTTCTTAAGTTTACATGTTTTGTTTTCTTAAAGTTTACATGTTTTTGTTTCTTAAAGTTTCATGTTTTGTTTTCTTAAAGTTCTTCATGTTTTTGTTTCTTAAAGTTTTCATGTTTTTGTTTTCTTAAAGTTTTCATGTTTTTGTTTTCTTAAGTTTACATGTTTTTGTTTTCTTAAAGTTTACATGTTTTTGTTTCTTAGTTACATGTTTTGTTTTCTAAAGTTTACATGTTTTGTTTCTTAGTTTACATGTTTTTGTTTTCTTAAAGTTTACATGTTTAGATTTCGCTCCAAACCTGAAATAGAAAAAGTGAAATGACCTGAAAAGTCACGACTCGACTCCAGACGAGCGGAAACATTTACACTGATCTTACGTTTCTTCACAAGAACAAGTCCTGAAGCTGAAGTCTGTGAATCCTCCAAACTCACCAGCACACGGCTTACCCAAATCTAAAACTTATGGAACAAATTGTCAAAATCGCGACAAAACGAGGATGAAAATATAACAAAAGAGCGACAAAAAAAGTGACTGTACAATCAGTTTGAAATGAGCCGTTACTCTGGCCTGTAGGCTGTGAGCTCCAGTCCAGAGGTTTCCGGTTTGGGTAAAGACGAACTGAAGTTCAGGCGGGAGGTAAAAGATAAATGTGTTTCTTACCTGTGAGTCCAGGTCTGAGTCTGAGGCTGAGCTGCTGTGGTTTATATCTGTCCTGGAGCCTGTGTGTGTGTGTGGTGTGTGTTGTGTGTGGTGTGTGTGTGTGTGTGTGTGTGTGTGTGTGTGTGTGTGTGTGTGTGTGTGTGTGTGTGTGTGTGTGTGTGCATGTGTGCGTGTGTGTGTCTGCATGTGTGTATGTATATATGCGTATGTGGGGTCTGCAGTGACGGGACCTGCAGTGACAGTCACTGATCTGACCTTTAGTTCTGGACAGAGCGAGTCCCGCGTCCTGGACCGGGTTTTTGGACTCGCTGATGTTTGGGAGTCGCTGATCTCAGAAAGCGACGATGGAATCTGACCTTTCCAGGTTATCAGCGGTTCTCAACAGGAGGGTCCGGACCTAACATCTCTAATAGGTTGTGTTCGTAGAATCCTCTTCAGTGGGAGCAGGTGTCAGTACGACTCCACAGGAGAGGAAAGTCCAGATGTTTCTGATCTTATCTTCACATCCTTCTGATTCTTCTGACCAACTTCACTCATGTTTGTGAAGATCGTCTCCACTTTCATTTCTCTGTAATTCACATCAAAGTTCAAAGTCGTCTCTTCAGCTCAGATGAACTATGGTCAAATTATTTCCTCATAAAGGCGTCTGAAAGTGGAGACGATCTTCAGAAACATGAGCGTGATATTGGTCAGTAGAATCAGAATAATGTGACTCCAGTCTCTGTCAGATAATGATCAGAAACATTTGGACGTTTGCTTCATTTCTTTCCCTCCCATAGGTCTGTATCAGCCTCTGCTCCACCTGAAAGACCATTCTATAACGTGAACGATAGATTTGAATATGAAGCATCCTGTTAGCATCCTGTTAGCATCCTGTTAGCATTCTGTTAGCATCATGTTAGCATCCTGTTAGCATCCTGTTAGCATCATGTTAGCATTCTGTTAGCATCATGTTAGCATCCTGTTAGCATCCTGTTAGCATCATGTTAGCATCATGTTAGCATCATGTTAGCATTCTCTGTTATTTATGTAATTGACCTTTCGCCAAGCCCCGCCCCCCTTAGTTACTGTTGCTACGCCTGACAAACAAATGGTCAAACACGAGCAGCGCAACAGATTGCCATGCGTGTCAGTGACTTTTTGGAGCAATACCTCTGCGATATCCTCCAGATCGAGGCAGAAGGGTCACAGTCTGCAGCAGAGGGACATATTGGGAACGTCCATGGTCCGCAACGTGAGGGTGATTAACGGCCACACCTCCTGCCACCCAGGTGCTCTCGTGCAAGACATCAATAACGCTGCCCCAAACATCCTCCATAATCATCCTTCCGTCTTAACCGTAGTAATTCACGCCGGTACCAACGACCTCAAACTTCAGCAGTCAGAAAAACTCAACCAAGACTTCATTTCACTCATCAACACCATTAAAAACAACAATAAAACTTGTATCGTTTCTGGACCATTCTCTGCGCCCTGTTTTGGGGATGGAAAATTTAGTAGAGCGAGGCTGCTCCATTTGTTTTTAAAGAACTACTGCACGACGAATAACATCCCATACGTGGACATTTTTTAACAGGCCTGGACTTTTCAAAAAGGACAGACTACACCCCAACTTCACCGGATCACACCTGTTCTCACAGAACATTCAACTTACAATAGAATCAGCAGCATGAGGTCTCCCCCCACACCCACCATAACGGATATTCCTGTTTTTATCAGCAGAGAGCGCACCAAAGGTAAGACTACTCGCACTGTTAATACTAATAACCTCAGACCTCTCACCAAAGCTCAGTCATCACATAGTTCCTTAGATACTCAGTCTCCTACCACAGTGAACATGGCTCTTTTAAAAAATTACATTTTAAATTAAAATAAGTCTTTTATTGTAAATGATTGATTTTAGATAATAATCTTGATTGTTTCTAACTGAAACCTGGCTGGGTGCGGATGCGAATGCCGTTCTTGCTGAGGCCTCTCCACCTAATTTTAGCAGTGCCTTTTCAACCAGAAATGGAAAAAGGGGAGTGGCACTGCCTCTATAAGCATAAACACTCTTGCCACCAAACCCATTATATTCGATCAATACACGAGTTTCGAGCACCACGCAATATTTTTAATAACCCCCCAATTTTATGTGTCACTGTCAATAGACCGCCCAAAAGATGTCCCCTTTTTATTAATGAATTCTCAGACTTTCTATCTATTTTACATACCTCCTTTAATAAGATCATTTTAACCGGTGATTTTAATCTACACATAGACAACGTTTTAGACCCCATTACTGCAGAGTTTTTAAGTGTTCTTAATTATATGGATTTCACCCAACACGTCACACAGCCAACTCACGAGAAAGGCCACAGTCTGGACCTGGTCATCACGTATGGCCCGGTCATCACGTACATGTATGACCTGTCCACTACTGTGTCCTCTGTTATCGACTTGGCCGTCTCTGACCATTACTGTGTGTTTTTTAATGTCACCGGTTTATCCAGCGAGAATCCTCGGCAAAAACTGTGAGGAAACGAAATTTGACCCTGAAGTGGCTGCGAAATTTATTGATGCTTTACAACAAATTCCTCCTGTGATTTTTCCTGCTAACTGAGATTTTATTGTTGACAATTTTAACCGTGAACTACTCATCGCCCTGATGCAGTTGCACCATTCAAACTTAAAAGATTAATCCCAAACCCCTCCCCCCCTGGAGAAACGAGGAACTAAAGCAACTCAAGAGAAATTGCAGGAAGGTCGAGAGGAGATGGAGGAAATTCAAAATAACAATATATTTTCAAATATTCCATGCTCAACAAATGACCTACAATACAGCAATAAGAAATGCAAGAAATAAATTCTTTTCCACAATAATCACCAACCACAAAAACAACCCAAAAGTCCTATTCTCAACAATAGAAAATGTTTTAAATCCTGATTTTAACAAACCTCCTTTAAATCCCACAGATGCTCTCTGTGAGGCGTTTGCAGACCAGGGGAAAGATAGACACCATCAGATGTAATATTTATCTACTCAAAATAATACAGTTTTAAATGCATCTGGTTGTCTATTTGTTCCAGAGGAAACACTGCACAGTTGTGTCCAGGTTAATGCTGAGATGATAAAGTTTTCTCCTCAGTGAGGCCCACCACATGTCTTTTAGACCCGGTCCCAACCCCGTTTTTTAAAACATTCTATGGATCCTTTAAAGACGAACTTTTAAACATGATGAATTGCTCTCTTCAGACGGGGGTCTTCCCTGCTGCCTTTAAGGGGGCGGGGCCTCTACTGAAGAAGAGCAATTTGGACTGTGATGATTTTAACAATTTTAGACCCGTATCCAATTTACCATTTTTAAGCAAATCTTAGAAAAACTTGTCTTTATCCAACTTAATGATTTTATTACTGCAGATAACGTCCTTGAGAAATTCCAGTCTGGCTTTAGGATAAACCACAGCACCGAGACGGCCCTCTTAAAGATTTTAAATGATCTTAGATTAAATGATGACTCACAGAAGGTCACAGTGTTGGTTCTACTGGATCTGAGCGCTGCCTTTGATACAGTCGACCACACTATTCTTTTAACTCGTTTAAAACACATCGGCCTCTCTGGTGTTGTCCACAAATGGTTTACATCCTACCTCACAGACAGGACATTCATGGTGAGTGTGGATACCTGCTCCTCTAAGGTCCAT
Organism: Neogobius melanostomus; assembly: GCA_007210695.1. Taxonomy (NCBI): domain Eukaryota; kingdom Metazoa; phylum Chordata; class Actinopteri; order Gobiiformes; family Gobiidae; genus Neogobius; species Neogobius melanostomus. Next base: position 40,292 of record VHKM01000687.1, read on the forward strand.
ACCATTACATGTGGTGTGCCCCAGGGTTCGATTTTAGGCCCAGTGCTTTTTAACCTGTATATGCTCCCTCTTGGTGATGTCATCAGGAGACATGGAGTCAACTTTCATAGTTACGCTGATGATACACAGTTGTACATCTCCATGTCTCCTGATGACACCAGGCCAATGGATGCACTTTTTAACTGCATTTTAGATCAAATCCTGGATGGCAGAAAACTTTCTCCAGCTTAACCGGGACAAAACTGAAGTTTTAGTCATCGTCCTGAGGCCCAGAGAGAGAAACTTTTACCCAAACTACAGTCATTGTCTTTTAATCCTTCCTCACAGGTGAAGAACCTGGGTGTGATTTTTGACTCTGAGCTGACTTTTATTCCACACGTTAAGAATATCACAAAGATAAGTTTTTACCATCTAAAGAACATAGCCAGAGTCCGCCCCATTCTCTCTCGGACCAACACGGAGACGCTAATGCATGCTTTTATCACCAGTCGTATCGACTACTGCAATGCCCTGCTCTCTGGTCTTCCCAAAAAGAGTATCTCAGGTTTACAACTTTTACAAAATTCAGCAGCTCGTGTCCTGACGAAGACCAGGAGGCGGGACCACATTACACCGGTTTTAGAGTCGCTGCATTGGCTCCCCGTGTGTTTCAGGATCGATTTTAAAGTTCTTTAATGGTTTTTAAATGTCTTAATGGTCTTGGTCCTTCTTATCTTTCAGAACTGCTTTTACCTTATGAACCTTCACGGTCCCTGCGCTCCTCTGGCAGGGGTCTCCTAGTTATTCCTAAAGTCAACAGAAAGACTCACGGCGAGGCGTCTTTCCAATATTATGGCCCTCACCTCTGGAACGACCTGAGGAGGAGCTCAGGACCACAGAGAACGTTCATGTATTTAAGAGCAGGCTCAAGACCCACCTTTTAGCTTAGCTTTTAACTGATATTTATTAATTTAGTCCTAATGATATATTGTGTGTGTGTGTGTGTGTGTGTGTGTGTGTGTGTGTGGTGTGTGTGTGTGTGTGTGTGTGTGTGTGTGTGTATGTATGCATGTGTGTATGGATGTATGATGTGGGGCGTATTGTTTTAAATGTTATCTGTAAAGCACTTTGTGATACCTTTCGGTATGAAAAGCGCTTTATAAAGTTTGATTGATTGATTGATATTCAAGATATTAAACTATCCAACGAAGGATAAAGGACTATTAGCACTAAAGCTACAGACAAGTCTCCAGAAATATCAGAGAAACCTTCTGATCTCTTCCTTAAATGCAACAGCACAGCCTTGTGGACCAGTCGTGCTCTTGCACTGTCCGGTAAGCACCCTCTTACTTTTTTAGTATTTCTAAAAATAGGAACATTTCTCCGGTGCGCTAAAGTTAGCTAACGCTAGCTAAACCTACAGGTGCCACAATGACAATCAGCGACAGCCAGTTATCAGGACCGAGACAAAATACACAGTACTTTTATCTTAAAGGGAGACATAAACACGTCAGACTGTAGGCTTGTAAAAGTTCACCGCTGCAGTTAAAGTTACAGCTCCAGTGCCAGTTTGTGTAACGTTATGTGACTGTCAGTAGCTAGATGTTAGCATGCTAAGGTGTTAGCCTAGCGTCCAGGCCCTAACCTTACCTTAGAGCAGACGTATGCTTGTTTATTTTGGAGACATTTAGCTGGCGTAGGCCGTCCACATTGTTTGATCCATTGTAGGCAGTGCTCAGGTTGTGTTTTCGCTTTGGGAAGGGGAATAACTGGACTCTCCCTGACACACTCTTGTGGTCCCTAGTGTCCGATTTACATCCTCCATAGGCAGATCGCTTCACCATTTTGCTTCTTCTTTGTCTGGTGGGTTTTTGGTTAGCAGTAAAATAAAGTTAATCTGCTCAGTGCTCAGTGCTGGTATGTCCATAGAAATAAAAAGGAGAAATGTCCTTAGTGGCTTTGTTCCATTGTCGCAATACGGACGCCACGCCGCCATCTTTGTCCGGCATATGTTATTATGCCAGCCAATGTAATGTAATGGAACTGTTGGCATTTTCTGATAAAACCCATCATAACAACAAATGCAAGTGTGATCATAAGGATTAAGGATTGCTACTAATCACAGTTTGATATTTTTGCAATATTCTTGCCACATTTTAAAATTATATATATATTATGACGTTTTGATCAAACAGGCCATAATTGACCTGTAATTGACCGATACAAACAGTAGATGGCAGCCTCGACATCAACATGTTTTTTGATCGATGGATTATATTATATTTATATTTTAACTTAACTAATGTTTAATGTTAATAATTATTCCTATTTCCTAATGGGCTAACTTTGATTATCAGTAAACAAACCAGCGACACAAACTGCCATTAACGTTTTGTCAGACTGATTGTAACAACCAAATAAAGTGACCAAAATAACAATATAAACTTTAAATTATAATTCATACCTGAGAAGGTAATTCTCTGCTGTTTCATAGTGACTGTACTTTGATTAAAACTGCCCCAAACTGCACAGGAACGTTTGCTCTGTGAGCCATAAACCTCCTGCTTCAAACCCCATAGTTACAATGCTAACGATGCTAACTACATATGAAAAGTGAAGGCAGCTACAGTACGGCTAAGTGTGACATATTTCACAGTATTTATATAATTTTCTGTGTTTCTTTATCATGTACATGCCATAAGATGATGTTTAATGTCCATTAGATGCGTATTTGTGAATCAGACCCATGAAAAGCTGAAACTTGAACGTGATTTAGCATTTAGCATGTAACTCGGAGGACACTTTTAGACGCTAATTTCTATATAAAATAAATGATCCAAAGGTCTGTACATTAATTAACGATTTCTAACAAGGCTTTGGCCCCTCCCCTAAATGTGGTCGATGGGTTGACAACAGCTGAAAACATCTGAATCGTTATAATTGAGATGTTGGTGGCTAGTGCTAACGGCTATAGGGAAAATACATTGAGGAGGCTAATGGAATGTGAAAAGTATACCGGAGTAGCTTCTTTGCTAACTATCCGCATGTGTAGGGATTGAATGATGCTTCTCCTTTTTATTTCTATGGGTATGTCCCATTGTTTTGCATTGGAGTCTGCGGCATGACGGACCTGGCTTCATAGTAACGGTTGCTAGGATGTCTGATTGGACAATTACCGTTTTGGGGCGTGGTTTTGCGAAAGGTCAATTATGGGCTGTTGAACCACTTTGCTCCTCCCCATGTCTTTGTATCTTTACTCAGCATTTGTTAAAGTCATTTTTGGAGAAAGTTGAACTGCTTCAAACATGACCATATATGGGCGAGTCTGTGTCTTTGTAATCTTACAGAATATCACTTTAAATCATGTCTGATGCTCTGGGATGTCAGGAGCTGTTAGTGACTCCTCGCCTCAGCTCAAAGGCCACGGCGACTCCTCCCACAGAAACGCTTTAGTTTGTTTTTATGTGACCTTTATCCCACCGAGAGACGGAGCCTATTGTACATGTTTTAGTGAAACCAAAGGAAACCTAGAGTATCCTCTGAGTATACTCTAACTACACAAATAATATTTTAATATGAACGGACCAATCAGACATGAACAGCTCTGTGGGCGGAGTTAACAGTGGTGGGGCAGAGCTCCAAACAGCTCATTATACTGTACGAGAAAATACTTTTTAAAACTTTTAAAAAGTATTTTCTGATAAAATACACACATGCATTTCAACCTGGATAGACTCAAACAGACGAAGCCGTGATTAGAAAGATTTATTGACATGTATATTAGTTTTGTATATTAGTTTTGGCGATATGACCCTGGCGGTAGACATCGATGTATAAGTCAGTGTCGGTAAACAGCTTGGAGTTAGGGATGTCTTCCCCCGGAGCCTGGACACTGGTGATGGTGTGGAGGACCCGTGATGATGCAGCAGGTAGAAGCCGTGACGGAAGAGGCGGAGATGGGGTGGAGGTGGGTCGCAGCGCAGCTGGGAAGCGAACGGATAATGATTGCTGGGGCTTAAAAGTGGGACCGAGGGCGATGCTTGGCTGCTACGGAGGTGATGGATGGATGGATGGATGGATGGATGGATGGGTGGATGGATGGATGGGTGGATGGATGGGTGGATGGATGGTTGGGTGGATGGATGGATGGATGGATGGTTGGGTGGATGGGTGGATGGATGGATGCATGGTGTTGGGTGGTGGGTGGGTGATTGGGGTGGATGGGTGGATGGATGTGGATGGGGATGGATGGTGGATGGGTGGATGGATGGATGGTGGATGGTGTGGATGGGTGGATGGATGGTGGGTGATGGGTGGATAGATGGATGGGTGGATGGGTGGATGGATAGGATGGATGGGTGGTTGGGTGGGTGGATGGATGGATGGGTGAGGATGGAATGGATGGGATGGATGGATAGATGGATGGATGGATGGGTGGATGGGGTGGGTGGATGGATGATGGTGGATGGATGGATGGATGGATGGATAGATGGATGCGTGGTGGGTGGGTGGATGGATGGGTGGAATGGGGTGGATGGTGGGTGGGTGGATGGCGTGGATGGAATGATTGGATGGCGATGGGTGGATGGGTGGATGGTGGATGGAGGATGGATGGAGGATGGTATGGGTGGAATGATGGTGGATGGATGGTGGATGGGTGTGTGGATGGTTGGATGATGAATGGGTGGATGGGTGGATGGATGGATGGATGGATGGATGGGTGGATGGGGTGGATGCGGTGGTGATGGGTGGATGGATGGATGGCATGGGGTGGTTGGGTGGTTGGGTGGGTGGATGGATGATGGGTGGATGGGGGGTGGGGATGGGTGGATGGATGGGTGGATGATTGGATGGATGGATGGTGCTGGGTGGGTGGGTGGTGTGGATGGGGTAGATGGGTGGATGGTGAGGGTGATGGTGGGTGGATCGGGTGGATGGTGGATGGAGTGGATGGAATGGAGATGAGAGGATAGGATTGGTGGGTGATGGAGTGGGATGGGTGGGTGGGATGATGGAATGGATGAATGGATGGATGGATGGCATGGATGGATGCTTGTTTATGGGTGATGATGGTATGGATGTGATGTGTGGGTGGATGGATGGTTGGGGTGGGATGGATGGGATGGTATGGGTGGATGGGATGGGTGGATGGTGGATGGATGCATGGATGGATGGTGGTGATGGGTGGATGGATGGGATGGATGGGTGGATGGTGGGGATGGTATGGATGGGGAGGTGGATGGATGGATGGATGGGGGTGGTGTGGATGGTGATGGGTGGGTGGTATGTGGTATGTGGATGGATGGATGGATGATGGGTGGTATATGTATATATAGATGGATGGAGATTGGTGGATGGAGGGTAAGAGGAGGATGGGTAGGTTGGGTGGTGGGATGATGGGGTGATGGGGTGGTGGGATGGGGATGTGGGGGGTTGATGGTGGATGGGTGGTCATGGTGGATGGGTGGGTGGATGGGTGGATGGGTGGATGGATGGGTGGATGGATAGATGGATGGATGGGTGGAATGAATGATGGATGGATGGTGGATGGATGGATTGGGTGGGTGGATGGTGGATGGGTGGATGGATGGATGGGTGGACGTTGTGGATGGATGGATGGGTGGATGGATGGAGGATGGGTGGTTGCGGTGGTGTGGATGATGGATGGATGGGTGGACTGGATGGATGGGTGGCATGGCATGGATGGATGGATGATGGGTGGGTTGGATGGATGGATGGGTGGGTGGCTGGATGGGTTGGATGGCGGTGGATGGATGATGGATGGTGTGCGGATGGGTTGGATGGATGGATGGGTGGCTGGTGTGGTGGTGGTGTGTGGAGGGTGGATGGGTGGATGATGGAGTTGATGGGTGGGTTGGGTGGGTGGATGGATGGTTGGGTGGATGGTGGATGGGTGGGTGGATGGGTGGTGGATGGATGGTTGGGTGGGTGGGTATGGCAGTGGATGGATGGATGGATGGATGGCATGGTGATGGATGGTTGGTGGATGGATGGATGGAGTGGATGGGTTGGGTGGATGGAATGGAGGATGGTGGATGGGATGATGGATGGAATGGATGGTGGTGGTGGATGGAATGGATGGATGGGTGGATGGGTGGTTGGGTGATGGAATGGAGGATGGGGGATGGGTGGATGGATGTGGATGGTTGGGTGGTGGTTGGGTGGATGGATGATGGGTGGATGGGTGGAGGGATGGGTGGATGATGGATGGATGGATGGGTGGGATGGCATGGTGGTGTGGATGGATGGATGGGTGGATGGGTGATGGGATGGATGGTGGTGGATGGATGTGGATGGATGGATGGATGGGTGATGGATGGATGGATGGATGGATGGGTGGATGGATGGCATGGGTGGGTGGATGGATGGTTGGGATGGGATGGTTGGGTGGATGGATGGATGGATGGGATGGTTGGGTGAGGCATGATGGATGCGCATGGTTGGGTGGAATGGATGGATGGATGGATGGATGCGATGGAATGGATGGATGGGTGATGGCATGGTGGGTGGATGTGGGTGGATGGATGGAGGGATGGGTGGATGGGTGGGTGGATGGATGGTGGTTGGGTGGGTGGTGGGGATGGATGGTGGGTGGATGGATTGGAAGGATGGGTGGATGAGGATGGATTGGATGGGGATGATGGGTGGGTGATGATGGATGGCGTGGATGGGGGATGGATGGATGGATGGGTGGTGGATGGATGGATGCGATGTGGGAATGGATGGGATGGATGGAATGGGTGGATGGATGGATGGGTGGATGGATGGATGGCTCGTGGGTGGATGGATGGTGTGGATGGCATGGTTGGGGTGGATGGATGGAGGATGGGATGGTTGGGTGGATGATGGATGGATGGTGATGGTTGGGATGGGATGGATGGAATGGATGGATGATGGTGGTGGATGGTGGTGTGGTGGATGGATGGATGGATGGATGGTTGGGTGGATGGATGATGGGGGATGGATGGGTGGTATGGTTGGGTGGATGGATGGATGGATGGATGGATGGTTGGGTGGATGGAATGGATGGTGGGTGGATGGATGGTTTGGGTGGATGGTGGATGGGATGGGTGGGATGGATGGATGGATGGTTGGGTGGATGGATGGAGGGTGGTGGATGGGTGGGATGGGATGGTATGGATGGTTGGGTGGGTGGATTGGGATGGATGGTTGGGTGGATTGGATGGATGGATGGATGGATGGATGGGT
>VHKM01000687.1:52500-150432 GCA_007210695.1 Neogobius melanostomus
GTCACCATTGACAGTAAATTAAGCTGGAAACCACACATAAGACACATACAAGGTAAAGTCTCCAAAAGCATCTCAATCATTAATAAAGCAAAGTTTTTCTTAAATTACAATGCATTATTTTTGTTATATAGTTAATTAGTTTTGCCATATCTAAATTACTGTGTAGAAGTTTGGGGCAATAACTATAAAAGCTCATTACACCCCCTTGTTATACTCCAAAAACGGGCTGTAAGAATTATACATAAAGTAGGATATTGTGATCACACTAATATATTATTTCTGCAGTCTAAACTGTTAAAAATGCATGATTTAGTCGATTTCTCTACTGCTCAACTTCTGTTTAAAGCCAACAAAAATGTGCTACCTGCAAGGATACAAAGGATTTTTGCACGCACAGAAGGGGGATATAACCTGAGGGGGTGTGATAACTTTAAGGTTCAAGCAGTGTCTTCCACTAGGAAAAGTATGTGTGTGTCTGTATGTGGAGTTAAACCCTAACCCTAACCCTAACATATTAATGTGTTAGAATGGCCCAGTCAAAGTCCTGACCTAAATCCTATTGAAAATCTGTGGAAAGACCTGAAAACTGCTGTTCACAAACGCTCTCCTTCTAATCTGACAGAGCTTGAGTTGTTTTGTAAAGAGGAATGGGCTAAAATGTCAGTCTCTACATGTGCAAACCTTGTAGTCATACCCCAGAAGACTTGCTGCTGTTATTGCAGCAAAAGGGGGTTCCACAAAGTATTAAGTCATGCTGTATGAATACTTATGCACGCCCCACTTTTCACTTTTCTATTGTTTGTAAAATAACAGAATCATGTATCATTTTGCTTTCACTTCACAGTTGTCTGTTACTTGTGTGTGAACTTTCAGTAAAACATTCAAATAAAATCTTTATGTTAGGGTTGTAAACATGACAAAATGTGCAAAAGTTCAAGGCGTATTAGTACTTTCGAAAGGCACTGTATATTTTCTAAAAGGCTTTTATTGTGAAGGGCTGATAATCATATTGCACTGAAGTAACTTTGGGTCTGAGAGTTGGCAATGAAAGGGTTAAAACGTTTTCATACAAACGTAATATTTTGTATGAAAAGAGGAGAGTCAGACCTTCAAAATAAAACAGGAAAGACAAATATTGTTCCTGCACTGAGTTCTAGCTCAGACGTTTAGTGGGATCAAAATACAAATGACTTTCAATGATTTTAGACCAAACATTTCACTCAATTCAGGAGTTAAGTTCAAATAAAAGTCTGTGGGTCAGGAATACTTCACCTGTAGTTACCTGTGTCTGCCTTTGGGGGGCGCCGTTTCACTGTCCGAGCAGCTCAGCCTCTCGGACAGTGCTGATGCTCTCAGTCACTCACAGCTCCTCAGGCCACACACGGGACAGCTGTGACCGGGACAGGAGACTGTGACCGGAGTCTGTGACGGGACAGGAGTCTGTGACGGGACAGGAGACTGTGACGGGACAGGGGTCTGTGACGGGACAGGAGTCTGTGCTGCGCCTGCAGAGGAAGAGGAAGAGGAAGAAGAGGAGGAAGAGTCATGCTGCAGGTCCAGGTGAGAAACTCCAAAAACAAGTGCGCCCCGCAGCAGATCATGAACCTTTTATCGCCGCTTTAATCGAGCGAATTTTCTCCAGTTCAGCTTTACCCAAATCTAAATGGTCACAGCCTATAGGCCAGAGTAACGTCTCATTTGAAAGCTAAGACCAACAAAACTGTCACGTTAAGTTTCGTTGTTAAAGTGTTTTTGTCGCTCTTTTGTTTTGTTTTTTCCACTTTTAGATTTGGGTAAAGCTGAACTGAAGAAAACGGGTTCAGGTGGAGGTGAAGAGGTTAATGAAGAAAAGTTATTTTTATTTGAATGTTTAAGCTGCTGACAGGAAGTGACATAGATAAAGGTAAAGTTCAGTTTGACTTGTTTCCCACTGACGTCACACGGTCGGCATGGCAACAGTTTAATAGTTTAAATACTTCATCTATGTCACTTCCTGTCAGTGTCCAATAAGGAAGTGAATTTGGCCAAACTAAAGAAAACTAAAGAAAAGAACATCTTAAATATAATATATATAATGTGTCTGTTTCCATCTTTACTCCGAAAACCGTTGCTGCGATGGAGGCTGGACGACTGAGAGCGAGGCCTGATTATTATGGTCTGTTTCAGGAGAAGGTGGTTGCCATGGTGATGAAGGAGCTTCCAGGAAAGAAGTCGGACGGAAACTCAGTGCACAAGGTTTGGTCTTTCTCTACAACGATACTACAAAGTACAGTTACTAATCCTCTGCTTATCCTGGTTTTGGTTAGTTTAGTCCTGTGCTTTTATTGTGAAAATCTGTTTATTTGTATTATACTGCTTTTATTGTGAAAATCCATGTTTAGTTGTATTATAGTGCTTTTATTGTGAAAATCCCTGTTTAGTTGTATTATAGTGCTTTTACTGTGAAAATCCCTGTTTAGTTGTATTATTGTGCTTTTAAGGTGAAAATCCCTGTTTAGTTGTATTATTGTGCTTTTATTGTGAAAATCCCTGTTTAGTTGTATTATAGTCCTTTTATTGTGAAAATCCCTGTTTAGTTGTATTATTGTGCTTTTATTGTGATAATCCCTGTTTAGTTGTATTATAGTGCTTTTACTGTGAAAATCCCTGTTTAGTTTTATTATTGTGCTTTTATTGTGATAATCCCTGTTTAGTTGTATTATAGTGCTTTTACTGTGAAAATCCCTGTTTAGTTGTATTATTGTGCTTTTATTGTGAAAATCCCTGTTTAGTTGTATTATAGTGCTTTGATTGTGATAATCCCTGTTTAGTTGTATTATAGTGCTTTTATTGTGAAAATCCCTGTTTAGTTGTATTATAGTGCTTTTATAGGGATGATCCCTGTTTAATTGTATTATAGTGCTTTTATTGTGAAAATCCCTGTTTAGTTGTATTATAGTGCTTTTATTGTGAAAATCCCTGTTTAGTTGTATTATAGTGCTTTGATTGTGAAAATCCCTGTTTAGTTGTATTATAGTGCTTTGATTGTGATAATCCCTGTTTAGTTGTATTATAGTGCTTTTATTGTGATAATCCCTGTTTTAGTTGTATTATAGTGCTTTTATTGTGAAAATCCCTATTTAGTTGTATTATAGTGTTTTTATTGTGAAAATCCCTGTTTAGTTATATTATAGTGCTTTTATTGTGAAAATTCCTGTTTAGTTGTATTATAGTGCTTTGATTGTGATAAATCCCTGTTTAGTTGTATTATAGTGCTTTTATTGTGATAATCCCTGTTTAGTTGTATTATAGTGCTTTTATTGTGATAATCCCTGTTTAGTTGTATTATAGTGCTTTATTGTGAAATCCCTGTTTAGTTGTATTATAGTGCTTTTATAGTGATGATCCCTGTTTATTGTATTATAGTGCTTTTATTGTGATAATCCCTGTTTAGTTGTATTATAGTGCTTTTATTGTGATGATCCCTGTTTAGTTGTATTATAGTGCTTTTATAGTGATGATCCCTGTTTAATTGTATTATAGTGTTTTTATTGTGAAAATCCCTGTTTAGTTGTATTATACTGCTTTTATTGTGAAAATTCCTGTTTAGTTGTATTATTGTGCTGTTATTGTGATAATCCCTGTTTAGTTGTATTATAGTGCTTTTATAGTAATTATCCCTGTTTAATTGTATTATAGTGTTTTTATTGTGAAAATTCCTGTTTAGTTGTATTATACTGCTTTTATTGTGAAAATTCCTGTTTAGTTGTATTATTGTGCTTTTATTGTGATAATCCCTGTTTAGTTGTATTATAGTGCTTTTATTGTGATAATCCCTGTTTAGTTGTATTATAGTGCTTTTATAGTGATAATCCCTGTTTAGTTGTATTATAGTGCTTTTATTGTGATAATCCCTGTTTAGTTGTATTATAGTGCTTTTATTGTGAAAATCCCTGTTTAGTTGTATTATAATGCTTTTATTGTGAAAATCCCTGTTTAGTTGTATTATAGTGCTTTTATTGTGATAATCCCTGTTTAGTTGTATTATAGTGCTTTTATTGTGAAAATCCCTGTTTAGTTGTATTATAGTGCTTTTATTGTGAAAATCCCTCTTTAGTTGTATTATTGTGCTTTTATTGTGATAATCCCTCTTTAGTTGTATTATAGTGCTTTTATAGTGATGATCCCTGTTTAGTTGTATTATAGTGCTTTTATTGTGATAATCCATGTTTAGTTGTATTATAGTGCTTTTATTGTGAAATCCTGTTTAGTTGTATTATAGTGCTTTTTATTGTGAAAATCCCTGTTTAGTTGTATTATTGTGCTTTTATTGCGATAATCCCTGTTTAGTTGTATTATTGTGCTTTTATTGCGATAATCCCTGTTTAGTTGTATTATAGTGCTTTTATTGCGATAATCCATGTTTAGTTGTATTATAGTGCTTTTATTGCGAAAATCCCTGTTTAGTTGTATTATAGTGCTTTTATTGTGATAATCCCTGTTTAGTTGTATTATAGTGCTTTTATTGTGAAAATCCCTGTTTAGTTGTATTATAATGCTTTTATTGTGAAAATCCCTGTTTAGTTGTATTATAGTGCTTTTATTGTGATAATCCCTGTTTAGTTGTATTATAGTGCTTTTATTGTGAAAATCCCTGTTTAGTTGTATTATAGTGCTTTTATTGTGAAAATCCCTCTTTAGTTGTATTATTGTGCTTTTATTGTGATGATCCCTCTTTAGTTGTATTATTGTGCTTTTATAGTGATGATCCCTGTTTAGTTGTATTATAGTGCTTTTATTGTGAAAATCCATGTTTAGTTGTATTATAGTGCTTTTATTGTGAAAATCCCTGTTTAGTTGTATTATAGTGCTTTTATTGTGATAATCCCTGTTTAGTTGTATTATAGTGCTTTTATTGTGATAATCCCTGTTTAGTTGTATTATAGTGGTTTTATTGTGAAAATCCCTGTTTAGTTGTATTATAGTGGTTTTATTGTGAAAATCCCTGTTTAGTTGTATTATAGTGGTTTTATTGTGAAAATCCCTGTTTAGTTGTATTATAGTGCTTTTATTGTGAAAATCCCTGTTTAGTTGTATTATAGTGCTTTTATTGTGAAAATCCCTGTTTAGTTGTATTATAGTGCTTTTATTGTGAAAATCCCTGTTTAGTTGTATTATAGTGCTTTTATTGTGAAAATCCCTGTTTAGTTGTATTATTGTGCTTTTATTGCGATAATCCTGTTTAGTTGTATTATTGTGCTTTTATTGCGATATCCCTGTTTAGTTGTATTATAGTGCTTTTATAGGGATGATCCCTGTTTAATTGTATTATAGTGCTTTTATTGTGATAATCCCTGTTTAGTTGTATTATAGTGCTTTTATTGCGATAATCCATGTTTAGTTGTATTATAGTGCTTTTATTGCGAAAATCCCTGTTTAGTTGTATTATAGTGCTTTTATTGTGATAATCCCTGTTTAGTTGTATTATAGTGCTTTTATTGTGATAATCCCTGTTTAGTTGTATTATAGTGGTTTTATTGTGAAAATCCCTGTTTAGTTGTATTATAGTGCTTTTATTGTGAAAATCCCTGTTTAGTTGTATTATAGTGCTTTTATTGTGATAATCCATGTTTAGTTGTATTATAGTGCTTTTATTGTGATAATCCTGTTTAGTTGTATTATAGTGCTTTTATTGTGATAATCCCTGTTTAGTTGTATTATAGTGCTTTTATTGTGAAAATCCCTGTTTAGTTGTATTATAGTGCTTTTATTGTGGAAATCCCTGTTTAGTTGTATTATAGTGCTTTTATTGTTACTACACTGCAGTGTACTGTTACTTACTCCAGTACCTCTCTCTGATTGGCCGATGCAGATGGCGGCAGCTCGAGGTGAGAGTCGACCTCTGCTCAGTCCATCCATCGACGACTTCCTGTCTGAAGCCTCACGACCGACCAATCACACCACAGCAGGTAGGTCTGACCAATCACAGCCCGATTAGTCTGTGCTAACCACTCTGCCACTTCCTCTGCTTCAGGCCCGTCTACGGCCCTGGACCTGGTGGATCTGAGCGACCCGACCCAGACGCCGGATTACAGCCCGGCTAACAGCCCGGCTAACGGTCGAGCTAACAGCTACAGCCTGGCTAACAGCCTGGCTAACAGCCTGGCTAACGGTCGAGCTAACAGCTACAGCCCGGCTAACAGTCGAGCTAACAGCTACAGCCCGGCTAACAGCCCGGCTAACGGTCGAGCTAACAGCTACAGCCCGGCTAACAGCCCGGTTAGCAGCCGCGCTTCAAGCTCGGCTTACAGCTTCAGTCCTAGCGTGAAGCCCTGGAGTCCACTGAGGAAGAGGTGCAGTTCTCGATCCAAACAGCAGGAGGAGCCGGCGAGTCCCTGCAGCCCAGACCGACTGTCCACAAACTCAGGTCAGCCCCGCCCTTCAGTTTGGAAAACACTGATAAACAAACTGTCAAAAGATGCTAATTTGGTTTTTAACATCGTACGTGGTTTGGCTCCTCGCCCACTGTCTTAGTAAATCTGAGCCAGAGACAAACAGAGAACCAGCTCTGGACTAGTTTACCTTCTCCTGTACACAACGTTTAAGGCCTTAAGGAGAGTCAACCTGTCCATGGTGTTGTGTGATTCTGCGTGTGTGTAACTGTCCATGGTGTTGTATGCTAATCATGATTGTTGTTGTTATTGTGTGTTGTTTGCTGCTCTATATCTTGCTCTGGGTCAACGGTTGAAACTAGCTTTGGATCTAAAACTGGCGAATGTGTTTGAGCTCGAGACAATTAAAAAGTGCGTCCTCTCGATCGATTCCAGCCGGAGACATCCCAAACACAACGACCACTGGGAGACACATCCATCCTGTCTCTTCAAAATAAATGTCTTTTATGTTTGAGCAACACACACCACAGCGCCACCTACAGTCTTTATTTTTACACCAAAAAGGCTTAAAGATAGTCTAGAAAATCAGATCAAAGGTTGATTGAATTGATTTGAATAACTGCTTTATTTTTGTCTCTGTCCCAGGCGTCTCTGCAGTGGACCGAGACATGTGCCCACACTCGTCACACCAGCTGCTCGGGTCAGTGGACCGAGACATGTGCCCACACTCGTCACACCAGCTGCTCGGGTCAGTCCCTCGTCAGTGCGAGTCTACAGTGTGTGTGGGAGGGCATCAGGGCTTAACGTGGTCTCTGTGTGTCAGGTGTTCGGCCGAGGGGACGGGCCTGTACGACGAGGCCAGCCCTCAGCGCCCCCTGCAGGTCAGTACGTGTGACCAATATAAAGATAAAGAAGCAGAAAACTGTAAGTTAGTGTTTGTTTCCTCTAGGACACTGTGAAGAGGAGGGGGAGAGTTCAGCCCGGGCTGAGCAGAAGTGACTCCACAGACGAGGAGTTCCAGAAGGCCAGGCCGCGGTCGAGGTACAAGACGCCTCCAGCTCCGTCTGACAGATGTGTGACTGAAACCTGCAGATGTTTGGGTCGACTCTTATAAACTAAATGAAAAGTGAAAGAACGAACTAAAACCTGTGACCTCAGTGACACAGTTTGGTTTAAAGTCCAAAGGAACATGTGTATAAACCTCACTCTGCCTGAGGAACCTCAGAGGAACGTGAGCTGGAAGCTAACTCTGCAAATGTACAATATGGAGTTCATCTCCAATGTCCAGAAATGGGTGAAACATGGGGAACAACGGTGAATAAATTGGGTAAAAAAAAACGTGGGGAAAATAAGTAAAAAATGGGGCAAACATTGACTTAGCTGAAACACTTCCTTCAGTAAAGGGAAGGAGCTACATTTACTGGAAACTCGTGACTAAATCTGGACTGAAAGTAAAAAGACAAAGCGTGACTGTTCTGTAACGGAGCCGTGTGCAGATCATATTAACGATGATGGAGACGTCCTGATCGATGTTCTGAGCGGGACACGGCGTCTCCGACACCGGACACCAGGCTCGGGTTCCTCTGAGTCTCAGCCACGTCCACAGGAAACGAGCGCGAGAAAGATTGGTTTGGATTATCGAGCGAGATCAGGTGTAATCCTCGGATTCAGCACAACAGCTCATATGAAAAGTGCTCGACCTCAGAGGGACAGTCAGGACGTTCAGGACGTTTATGTGATGAGTGTTGTGAAAATCCCTGTTTAATTGTATTATTGACCTTTATTTAACCAGGATAGTCCCACTGAGATTAAGAATCTCTTTTTTTCAGGGGAGTCCTGGCCCCAGAGGGGAACCTATAGTATGATTTTAGTGGTAGGGGAAACCTACACATACACAGGACCTTCTAGCTGTGAAGCGAGAGCGCTAACCACTGTGCCACCCTATATAGTGCTTTTATTGTGAAAATCTTTGTTAAACTGTATTAGTGTTTTCAAGAGAAGAAGAAGATGTTTATTTATAAAGCGTCTTCACAGTCATGGTCACAAAGCGCTTTACATGAGAGAGTTTTTCATTCACTCCACACTCGGTGATAAACTATGTTTGTAGCTTCAGTTTTCCCCTGGGGGAGACTGACAGAAACGCTGTCACATCTGCACACATCTGCACACATCTGCACCACACACACACACATCATTCATCCTGGCCTATTGTACATGTTTTTAGTGATAGGGGAAACCTACGCAGACACGAGGAGAACATGCAAACTCCACAGAAAGGCCCTGTCCAGGTGGGAATCAAACCCGGGACCTTCGAGCTGTGAAGCACGAGCTCTAACCACTGTGCCACCCGTACAGAGATTAACGTTTTGTTTATTTTAACTTGTTTTTTTATGTCAATAAAGGAAACTAACTGTGTCCTCAGTCCGACACCGTGTTCTGGGAGAAGATGGAGGAGGGGTGGCGGATCTGGTCCAGTGGAACCGGGTCAATGAAGACCAGGATGAAGAGCAGGACCCAGGGACGCCTGCTCAGGTCTCATTCATTTCATATCATTGTTGTATATGTTTTATTTCCCCTATTGTTTTTAGTTCTCTCCCTGTCCCTGTGAGGGAAACGGCTGTAAATGTCAGATCTAATCCCTGTGAACTGTGAGTAATAATCTGCTGTTAATCCTCCGCCCTCAGAGCCGGGACCCGGATCCACTCCAGGATTTAAACTCCACAGCTCTGCACGACCCGAGCGACGCAGAGGTGAGACAGAGATATTATTCTGGAAATATCCTTCAAATATCCTGGAAATATCCTTCAAATATCCTTTCAAATATCCTGGAAATATCCTTCAAATATGCTGGAAATATCTTGGAAATATCCTTAAAATATCCTGGAAATATCCTTAAAATATGCTGGAAATATCCATAAAATATCCTGGAAATATCCTTCAAATATCCTGGAAATATCCTTAAAATATCCTGGAAATATCCTTTAAATATCCTGGAAATATCCCGGAAAATATCCTGGAAATATCCTTAAAATATCCTGGAAATATCCTTAAAATATCCTTCAAATATCCTGGAAATATCCTTCAAATATGCTGGAAATATCCTTCAAATATCCTTCAAATATCCTGAAATATCCTTCAAATATGCTGGAAATATCCTTCAAATATGCTGGAAATATCCATAAAATATCTTGGAAATATCCTTAATATCGAAATATCCTAATATCTGGAAATATCCATAAAATATCCTGGAAATATCCTTAAAATATCCTGGAAATATCCTTAAAATATCCTGGAAATATCCTGGAAATATCCTTAAATTATCCTGGAAATATCCCGGAAATATCCTGGAAATATCCTTAAAATATCCTGGAAATATCCTGGAAATATCCTGGAAATATCCTGGAAATATCCTTAAATTATCCTGGAAATATCCTTCAAATATCCTGGAAATATCCTTAAAATATCCTTAAATCCTTAAAATATCCTGGAAATATCCTGGAAACATCCTTAAAATATCCTGGAAATATCCTGGAAATATCATGGAAATATCCTTAAAATATCCTGGAAATATCCTTAAATTATCCTGGAAATATCCTTAAATTATTCTTAAAATATGCTGGAAATATCCTGGAAATATCCTTAAATTATCTGGAAATATCCTGGAAATATCATGGAAATATCATGGAATATCCTTAAAATATCTAAATATCCTGGAAATATCCTGAAATATCCTGGAAATATCCTTAAAATATATCATGGAAATATCCTTAAATATTATTCCTGGAAATATCCTTAAAATATGCTGGAAATATCCTTAAAATATCCTGAAATATCCTTAAAATATCCTGGAAATATCCTGGAAATATCCTTAAAATATCCTGGAAATATCCTTAAAATATGCTGGAATATCCTGGAAATATCCTTAAAATATCCTTAAATATCCTGGAAATATCCTTAAAATATCTGGAAATATCCTGGAAATATCCTTAAAAATATCCTGGAAATATCCTTAAATATCCTGGAAATATCCTGAAATATCCTTAAATATCTGGAAATATCCTTAAAAATGCTGGAAATATCCTGGAAATATCCTTAAAATATTCCTTGGAAAAATCTGGGAAATATTACTTAAAATACCTGGAAATATCATGGAAATATTCTTAAAATTATGCCTTAAATTTCTGAAATATCCCTGGAAATATTCTTTAAAATATCTGGAAATATCCTAAAAATATCCTGGAAATATTCCTGGAAATATTTCTGTAAAATATCCTGTGAAAATATCCTGGAATATCCTTAAAATATGCCGGAAATATCCTTAAATATCCGTGGAAATATTCTTAAATAATTCTTAAAATATCCTGGAAATATTCTTAAAATATCCTGGGAAATACTTAAAAATCCTTAAATGAATCCTGGGAAATATCCTGGAAAATTATCTTAAATATCCTGGAAATATCCTTAAAATATTTCTTAAATATCCTGGAAAATATTCCTGGAAATATTCTTAAAATATCCTGGAAAATCCTTAAATTATCTATGGGAAATTATCCTGGAAAATATCCTTAAAATATCCTTAAAATATCCTGGAAATATCCTGGAAAATATCCTTTAAAAATTATCCGGAAATACCTGGAAATATCCTTAAAATATGCTGGAAATATTCCTTAAATTATTCCTGGAAAAATATTCCTGGAAATATCCTTAAAATGATCCTGGAAATATCCTGAAATATTCTTAAAATATCCTGGAAATATCCTTGGAAATATCCTTTAAAATATCTGGAAAAATATCCTTAAATTATCCTGCGAAATGATCCTGGAAATATCCTTAAAATACCTTAAATATATCTTAACATATCCTAAATTCTTAACATATCCCTTAACATATCCTTAAATATCCTTAAATATTCCTTAAATACCTTAACATATCCTTAATAATATCCTTAATAATATCCCTTAAAATATCCTTAAATATTCCTGGAATATCCTTAAATATCTTGAATATCCTGGAAAATATCTTAAATTATCTTTGGAAATATCCTGTAAATATCCTTAAAATATCCTCAAAAATATCCTGCGAAATATCCTGCGAAATATCCTAAAAAATATCCCTGGAAATATCCTTAAATATGCTGGAAATATCCTGGAATATCCTTAATTATCCTGGGAAATATTCCTTTAAAATATCCTGGAAATATCCTTAAAATATCCTGGAAATATCCTTAAATATGCGGGAAATATCCTGATACTATCGTGAGTAGTGACTGCAACGATCCGTTCCGATACTAGTGTCGGATTGAGCCAATACCCGAAAAAATTACAATTATCTGTATCGGCTTACAAATAATCTGATACTGAACCGATACCAGTTTTGGCTCGGACCACTTAAAAACAATCACTGACTTTTAACATTCACAAACATATTTTTGGATCGCTGCGCAAAAATGCCACGGCTAGCAATAGGCGATGCTAATGCTAACCATCACTCATCAAGGCTCGGAACAGAACTGGATCACCTAAAGTCGCCTCATAAAACTGACATATTAGTTATGCACAAGCTTAATGAATCAGATGAAGTTATGTAAGTTGTTCATATTCCATGTTTTTCCTTTACAGTTTATTAATCAATTAATCTTATAACTGAAAACTTTGAAAACAAAAAATACAACTTTATTGACAATGGAGAAAACAGGACCAACTTTTCATTCACAGCAGCCACTTTTAAAGGTCCTATATCATGCAAAATCGACTTTTTGAGCTTTTAGCCATGTTGTTATGCTATTTCCTTATCAAAAAACACCCCAGAGCGGTTTTTGGCTTCATCACGGCATTTCTCAGTAATCCTCCTGAATCCTTGCTTCTCTGAGCAGCTGGCTCCGCCCTCTCCTGGTAAACGACTGAGCTGTTCAGTTGTGTCGTCACAGCGGAACGGAGTGCTCTACGTCGTGTAATGTAATGCCTTCGGCCTGATTTTTATTTATTAAACCAGCTTTTTTTTTTTTTTTTTTTTTTTTTTTTTTTTTTTTGAAAAAAAAAAAAAAAAAAAAAAAAGCACCCTCCGAAGCGTCTGTGCTGTCCCACGACGCTTAATCAAGCGCACCCACGGGGCTGGAGGAGCCAGATCCGATGCATTAAGTGTTGTTTTTGAAGACTGAGCTCTTTCTACCTACTCTGGACACCGCCTGCTCTTTTTTCTTACCGATTTAATTGCCACGTTATGCCGCGTTGTGGCTACGAGAGGGAACAGGGCTATTCAACCTTCCTAAAAAGAAGAGTGCACTCGCCACAAGTTGGAAGTTTCTTTTCCGGATTAAGTCAGCTACTTATCAAACCAACCTGATGGATGCTTGGTGAACCTTGGCCAGAATCAAAGTGATTAACTTTATAACTTTTATAACAACCATCTCATGGGATCCAAACTGAGCGGTTGAGTCAATCAAAACGCATGTAGCGTGTGTGTTAGCATGTTTTGTTAGCCATTTATGAAACTGTTGCACATGTCAACTCCTTATAACTGCATTATGTGAAAAGTAACTTCACTTTTTTGCAGCGATATTATATTATAATACTGCAAAGTGGAATGAGCAGAAGAGGGGCGGTTAACTGAATCGAAGCGTCTTATCTTCCGGGTAGGGAAAAACCCCCAAAAATTACTTATATTTCTCTCAAAAATGAGTACTCCATAGTGATAGAGGACAATTATATCATATTATTATGCCTATACTTTACTTGAATGGCTAAAATTAGCATGATACAGATCCTTTAAGAAAGTGTCTTGTTTATCGGTAAACATTGAACATCAGCAAGATACTCAAACCGCGTATCAGTATCAGTATCGGTAACTGTATCGATATTGAAGCAGATAGTGGATGGGTGCATCTCTGACTTTAGCTCTCGTTTCTTCAGGCCTGGCGGACTCTGGTTTGGCTCAGGCTGGAAAACGAGAAACGATGAGGCGGCCATCTTGTGTCTGCAGAAGTGTTGAGGCCTCCGCCCCTCAGGACCGCCCCGCCCTCATGGCGCTGCCGTCAGTCTGACCAACAGGGGCGGACAGAGAGAGCGCCTGTACGCTCTGCGCAGCTGGCGGCACCCACAGCCCCCCTACAGTGAGGTCAGTGTGAAAATAACAAAACATGTGACATTATATCTGATATATAAATCACCCACCCGAGCCAAAACTATGAAAAACGGATGTGCGGACTTATACTCCGGATACCAGGAGTCAGGACTCTGGTTTCCGGAGTATAAGTCGCACTCGTTTAATGAGTAAAACAATTTAAGAGAAGAAGTAAATGTCATTACACAGAGAAAAACAGGAAAAGGAAATGACAAAAACATGAAGACGATTCAGGAGAGTTTTCAGTTGAGATTTGATGGAATTCCCCTCAGCTCTGAGGGTCAGGAGGCGCTGGAGGAGGTGCTTGAGAGGTGCCGGAGGAGGGGCGGCTGGAAGGAGCCCATGGAGAGGCGCTGGGAGGAGCTGCTGCGACTTCTTACCAGGAACGCAGCTCTGGACTCAGACTCAGACCCAAGACCTCCACACGGGCCTCGGGTCCTCCACCACCTCCACTGAACCACGACCGAGCAGCTCAGGCCTTCAGCAGCGCCCTTCTGTCTGGAGACCACAGGTTAACTCCTCCCTCTGAGACCACAGGTAACTCCTCCTCTGAGACCACAGGTTAACTCCTCCCTCTGTCTGAGACACAGGTTTAACTCTCCCTCTGTCTGAGACCACAGGTAACTCCTTTCCTCTCTAGAACCACATTAAACTCCGCCCTCTGAGACCACAGGTAACTCCTCCTCTGAGACCACAGGTAACTTCCTCCTCTTGAGACCCCACAGGTAACTCCTCCCTCTGAGACCACAGGTAACTCCTCCCTCTGAGACCACAGGTAACTCCTCCCTCTGTCTGAGACCACACGGTAACTCCTCCCTTTGTCTGAGACCACAGGTAAACTCCTCCCTCTGTTCTGAGACCACAGTAACTCCTTTTCCTCGTCTTCGAGACCACATGTAACTCGCCCTCTGAGACACAGAATCCTCCCTCTGAGACCACAGGTAACTCCGCCCTCTGGAGACCACAGGTAAAACTCCTCCCTCGAACCACAGGTAACTCCTCCCTCTGTCTGAGACCACAGGTTAACTCCGCCCTCTAAACACAGGTAAACTCCGCCCTCGAGACCACAGGTAACTCCTCCCTCTGAAACCACAGGTAACTCCTCCCTCTGTTCTGAGAACCACAGGTAACTCCGCCCTCTGGAACCACAGTAACTCGCCCTCTGAGACAAGGTTAACTCCTCCTTCTGTGTGAGACCACAGGTAACTCCCCCTCTTGAAAACCACAGGTAACTCCGCCTTGAGACCCACAGGTAACTTCCCTTCCCTCTGTGTGAGACACAGGTAACTCCGCCCTCTGAAACCAACAGGTAACTCCGCGCCTCTGAACCACCAGGTAACTCCTCCCTCTGAGACCACAGGTAACTCCTCCCTCCCTCTGACCACAGGTAAACTCCTCCCTCTGAGACACAGGTAACTCCGGGCCCTCTGAGACCACAAGTAACTCCTTCCTCTGAGACCACAGGTAACTCCTCCCTCTGAGACCCAACAGGTAACTTCCTTCCCTCTGTCTGAGACCACAGGTACTCCGCCCTCTGAAACCACAGGTAACTCCTCCCTCTGTCTGGAGGACCACAGGTAACTCCTCCCTCTGAGACCACAGTAACTCCTCCTCTGTTCTGAGACCACAGTACTCCTTTCCTCTGTCTCGAGACCACAGGTAAATCCTCCCTCTGAGGCCACAGGTAACTCCTGCCCTCTGTCTTAGACCACAGGTACTCCCCGCCCTCTGAGACCACAGGTAACTCCTCCCTCTGTCTAGACCACAAGGTAACTCCCCCTCTGAGACCACAGGTTAACTCCGCCCTCTGAGGACCACAGGTAACTCCTCCCCTCTTCTGAGACCACAGGTAACTCCTCCCTCTGAGGCCACAGGTAACTCCTCCCTCTGAGGACCACAGGTAACTCCGCCCTCTTGAGACCACAGGTAACTCCTCCCCTCTGAGACCACAGGTAACTCCTCCCTCTGTCTGAGACCACAGGTAAACTCCTTCCCTTTCTGAGGCCACAGGTAACTCCGCCCTCTGAGGACCACAGGTAAACTCTCCCTTCTGTCTGAGACCCACAGGTAACTCCGCCCTCGAGACCACAGGGTAACTCCTCGCCTCTGTCGGAACCACAGGTAACCCTCCCTCTGAGACCACAGGTTAACTCCTCCCTCTGAGACCACAGTAAACTCCTCCCTCTGTTCTGAGACCACAGGTAACTCCTCCCTCTGTCTAGACCACAGGTAAACTCCTCCCTCTGAGACCACAGGTAACTCCTCCCTCTGTCTGAGGACCAAGGTAATCCTTCGCTCTGTCTCTTGAGACCACAGGTAAACTCCGCCCTCTGAGACCACAGGAACTCTCCCCTGTCTGAGACCACAGGTAACTCCGCCCTCTGAGACCAACAGGTAAACTCCTCCCTCTGAACCCACAGGTTAACTCCTCCCTCTGCTCAGAACCACAGGTAACTCCGCCTTCTGAAACCACAGGTAACTCCTTCCTCTGACCACAGGTAACTCCTTCCTCTGTCTGAGACCAAAGGTAACTCCTCGCCTCTGAGAGGCCCACAGGTAACTCCGCCCTCTGAGACCACAGGTAACTCCTCCCTCTGTCTGAGACCACAGGTTAACTCCTCCCTCTGAGGCCACAGGTAAACCTCCGCCCTCTGAGGACCACAGGTAAACTCCTCCCTCGTCTGAGACCACAAGGTAACTCCGCCCTCTGAGACCACAGGTAACTCCCTCCCTCTGTCTGAGGACCCCTGGTAAACTCCGCCCTCTGAGACCACAGGTAACTCCTCCCTCTGTCTGAGGACACAGGTAACTCCTCCCTCGGACCACAGGTAACTCTCCCTCTGCAGACCACAGGTAACTCCTCCCTCTGTCTGAGACCACAGGTAACTCCTCCCTCTGTCTGAGACCACAGGTAACTTCCTCCCTTCTGAGACCACAGGTAAATCCTCCCTCTGTCTGAGACCACAGGTAACTCCTTCCTCTGTCTGAGACCACAGTAACTCCCGCCCTCGAGACCACCAGTGTAACTCCTCCCTCTGTCTGAGGACACAGGTAACTCGCCCTTCTGAGGACCACAGGTAACTCTCCCTCTGAGACCACAGGTAACTCCTCCCTCTGTTGAGACCACAGGTTAACTCCGCCCTTCTGAAACCACAGGTAACTCCTTCCTCTGAGACCACAGGTAATCCTCCTCTTGAGGACCACAGGTAACTCCTCCCTTCTGAGACCACAGGTAACTCCGCCCTCTGAGACGCACAGGTAACTCCTCCTCTGAGACCCACAGGTAAACTCCGCCCTCTGAAGACCAACAGTAACTCCTTCCCTCTGAGACCAAGTAACTCCTCCCTTCTGAGACCACAGGTAAACTCCGCCCTCTGAGACCACAGGTAAACTCCTCCCTCTGAAGACCACAGGTAACTCTCCCTCTGTCTGAGACCACAGGTAAACTCCTTTCCTCTGTCTGAGACCACAGGTAACTCCGCCCTCTGAGACCACAGGTAACTCCTCCCTCTGTTCTGAGACCACAGGTAACTCCGCCCTGAGACCACAGGTAACTCCTCCCTCTGAGACCACAGGTAACTCCTCCCTCTGTCTGAGACCACAGGTAACTCCGCCCTCTGAAACAACAGGTAACTCCTTCCTCTGTCTGAGCCCAGGACTCCGCCCTCTGCAGACCAAGGTAACTCCGCCCTCTGAGACCACAGGTAAACTCCGCCCTCTGAGACCACAGGTAAACTCCTCCCTCTGAGACCACAGGTAACTCCTCCCTCTGCAGACCAACAGGTAACTCCGCCCTCTGCAGCCACAGGTAACTCCGCCCCTTGCGACCACAGGTACTCCTCCCTCTGAGACCACAGGTAACTCCCCCTCTGTCTGCAGGACACAGGTAACTCAGCCCTCTTGATGACCACAGGTAACTCCTCCTTCTGAGACCACAGGTAACCGCCCTCTGAGACCACAGGTTAACCTCCGCCCTCTGAGGACCACAGGTACTTCCTCCCTCTGAACCACAGGAAACTCCTCCCTCTGTCTGAGACCACAGGTTAACTCCGCCCTCTGAGACCACAGGTAAACTCCTCCCTCTTGAGACCACAGGTAACTCCTCCCTCTGAGACCACAAGGTACTCCGCCCCTCTTGAGACCACAGGTTAACTCCTCCCTCTGTCTGAGACCACAGGTAACTCCGCCCTCTGAAACCACAGGTAACTCCTCCCTCTGTCTGAGGACCACAGTAAACTCCGGCCCCTCTGAACCACAGGTAACTCCTCCCTCTGTCTGAGACCACGGTAACTCCTCCCTCTGAGACCACAGGTAACTCCTCCCTCTAGACACAGTTAACTCCTCCTCTGAGACCACAGGTAACTCCGCCCTCTGAGACCACAGGTAACTCCGCCCTCTGAGACCACAGGTAACTCCGGCCCTCTTGAGACCACAGGTAACTCCGCCCTCTGAAGACCACAGGTAACTCCTCCCTCTGAAGACCACAGGTAACCTCCCTCTGAGACCACAGGTAACCTCCTCCTCTGAGACCACAGGTAACCCGCCTCTTGAGACCAACAGGTAACTCCTCCCTCTGAGACCACCAGGTAACTCCTCCCTCTGAGACCACAGGTAACTCCTCCTCTGAACCACAGGTAACTCCGCCCTCTGAGACCACAGGTAACTCCTCCCCTGAGACCACAGGTAAAACTCCTCCCTCTGTCTGAGACCACAGGTTAACCCGCCCTCTAGACCACAGGTAACTCCTCCCTCTGAGACACAGGTAACTCCTCCCTCTGAGACCACAGTAACTCCGTCCCTCTGAGACCACAGGTAACTCCTCCCTCTGTTCTTGAGGACCACAGGTAACTCCGCCCTCTGAAACCACAGGGTAAACTCCTTCCTCTGTTCTGAGACCACAGTAACTCCTCCCTCTGAGACCACAGGTACTCCGCCCTCGAGACCACAGGTAACTCCTTCCTCTGTCTGAGACACAGTAACTCCTCCCTCTGAGACCACAGTAACTCCGCCCTCTGAGACCACAGGTAACTCCTCCCTCTGAGACCACAGGTAAACTCCTCCCTCTGGAGACCACAGGTAACGTCCTCCCTCTAGAACCACAGGTAAACTCCGCCCTTGAGACCACAGGTAACTCCGCCCTCTGAGACCCACAGGTAAACTCCGCCCTCTGAGACACAGGTAAACTCCTCCCTCTGTCTGAGACCACAGGTAACTCCGCCCTCTGAGACCACAGGTAATCTCCCTCTGAGGACCACAGTAACTCCTCCCTCTGTCTGAGACCACAGGTAACTCCGCCCTCTGAGACCAACAGGTAAACTCCTCCCTCTGAGACACAGGTAACTTCCCTCCCTCTGAGACCACAGGTAAACTCCGCCTCTGAGGACCACAGGTAACCCTCCCTAAATGTCTGAGACCAACAGGTAAACTCCGCCCTCTGAAAACCACAGTAACTCGTTCCTCTGTTTCTGAGACCACAGGTAAAACTCCTCCCTCTGAGACCACAGGTACGTCCCCCTCTGATGACCACGAGGTACTCCTCCCTCTGAGACCACAGGTAACTCCTCCTCTGAGACCACAGGTAAACTCCTCTCTGAACCACAGGTACTCCGCCCTTCTTGAGACCACAGGTAACTTCCGCCCTCTGAACCACGGTAACTCCGCCCTCTGAGACCACAGGTAACTCCGCACCTCTGAGACCACAGGTAAATCCTCCCTCTGAGACCCAGGTGAACTCCTCCCTCTTTGAGACAACAGTAACTCCGCCCTTGAGACCCAAAAGGTAACTCCTCCCTCTGAGGACACAGGTAAACTCCTCCCTCTGTCTAGACCACAGGGTAACTCCTCCCTCTGTCTTGAGACCACAGGTAAACTCCTCCCTTGTTAGGGCATGGAATGGGAGACCCTGGTTCTTTTGGCAAAGGAACCGTAATCTGCTTCATTATCGATCCCTCGTATCGGACGCTCCGCTCTTTGAAAACACTCTTATGCACCCGGACACGCACGAGCGTAATGATTTGTAGTTCTCCGACTCGACACGGCTTTGAAGTAAGCAGGGAAACATCGGCGCCAAAGCTCTTTAACCCTGACTCTTTAAACCTGACTCTTTAAACCTGGCTCTTTAAACCTGACTCTTTAAACCTGGCTCTTTAAAACTTGCTCTTTAAACCTGCTTCTTTAACCTGGCTCTTTAAACCTTACTTCTTAATAACCTGGCTCTTTAAACTGGCCTTTAACCTGGCTCTTTAAACCTGGCTCTTTAAACTTGACTCTTTAAAACGACTCTTTAAACCTGGCTCTTTAAACCTGACTTTTAAACCTGACTCTTTTAAACCTGGCTCTTTAAACCGGACTCTTTAAACCTGACTCTTTAAACCTGACTCTTTAAACCTGGACGCTTTAAACCTGACTCCTTTTAAACCTGACTCTGGTTCAGGACGCGCTGCGTGTTGGAATCGTCTCGGAGCCGCTCTGGGCTAACGGGGCCCGGTTCAGGAGGCCGTGAGCGCTTTCAGCCGCGCCCTGGAGCTCCGGCCCTGGTTCACCCGCTGCAATACAACCTGGGCCATTCAGCTCCTTCCAGCAGGGGCGCACAGGTGAACACTGCTTTATAATCCAGGCCACACTGGGTCAGTGTTGTCACAGTGTGGTCACAGTGTGGTCCACAGTGCTGCTCTGGTCCACAAGGGAGGCGCTGCGTCACTTCCTAGTAGCGCTGGAGCAGGCAGAAGAGAGGAGCTCGGGCCGTCACGCTGCACACAACCTGCATGGGGCGCTGGACCTGGCCCTTGAGTCTGATTCCAGCAGGAGCAGGACTGACCTAAAAACATGCACAATAGCGACCACAGTGTGATCATTGAACCTGCAGAACCTAAGACCCGCTTAAAACAATAACGCTGTGTATTCAAATCATAAAGAATTATAAATCTCTGATTAAACGTCGCCATAGTACGCTGCTGATGAAAATGTGTTTCTGATCTAACGTGGCAGGGCGTTCATATTCCTCTGGGACCCCCGTCTGAACCAATTGGCGCTCTTGCTTTATTGGACCACGCCATTCTGTAGTACCCTCCATATAGCCACTAGGCCCCCATTGGAATGCATTGCATTTTAGATACGGAAGTTTCTTACAGTTAGATATTCCTCCTGTGATTAACGCTGGGTTAAGACACAATCAAACCCGCCACTGGATTTCCCTCTCGAGCGTGGTCATTGTTGTTAAACCGGAGAGGAGGCGGAGTCTATTCTTTTTAACAGTCTGGAACAAGACACGTCTGAATGTTATCTGCGCAGTAAGGGGCGCTGTGCTGTTGGGAGAAGCAAACAGGAAACAGCACAAGTAGACTTTTAGGAAAGCTAACGGAGCGAGTACATCCACGATCAAATCATTTTTAAGAACGAACAGGACAGTTTTTGGACTTAGGAAGAGGGGAAGAAATATCTTTTGGGGAACACTAATTTTTATCCCATTTTCTGGTGGAATATAAACTTATTTATCACATTACCATAAAGTCAAGTAGCATGAACATGATGTTTAGCATCCTCTGTTAAATATTATTGGGCTGTTGAACCTCTTTGCTCCATGTTCTCCTTCTTACATATACCACCTATATCAGAATTCAGCATTTGGAGAATTATAGAAAGTTGAGATTTTCTCTTTTGTTTTCCCTCTGACTGCTTCATACGTGCATATAGGGCGGCCAGAACGTGTCTCAGGATGCAGGAGGTGGGAGAGAGAGACGTTTCATCACGACAAGTGCACGTTTTCAAATGTCATCGGCATTTTGATCGATGACGTGTTGAACGTGACTTAGGACAGTCCAAGTGTCCGGGTTCACTAGTCAAGTGTCCGGTCACATGTCCCAAGTGTTCCCGGGTCACACGTTCCAAGTGTCCCGGTCACACGTCTTCCAAGTGTCCCGGGTTCACGTGTCCAAGTCGCCTGGGTCACAGTGACCAAGTTGTCCGGGTCAACATGTGCAAGTGTCCCTGGGGTCCACACGTCCAAGTGTCCCGGGTCACACGTCCAAGTGTCCCGGTCACGTGTCCAAGTGTCCTGGGTCACGTGACCAAGTGTCCGGGTCACACGTCAAGTGTCCCAAGTCACATGTCCAAGTGTCCCGGGTCACACGTCCAAGGTGTTTCCCGCGGTCACGTGTCCAAGTGTCCGGGTCACACGTCCAAGTGTCCCGGGTCAACACGTCCAAGTGTTCCCGGGTCACGTGTTCCAAGTGTCCCAAGTCACAGTCCAAGTGTCCCGGGTCACACGTCCAAGTTCCCGGGTCACGTTGTCCAAGTGTCCCGGTCACACGTTCCAAGTGTCCCGGGTCACGTGTCCAAGTGTCCCAAGGTCACCATGTCCAAGTGTCCCGGGTCCACAGTCCAGTGTCCCGGTCACGTGTCCAAAGTGTCCCGGGTCACACGTCCAAGTGTCCCAAGTCACATGTCCAAGTGTCCCGGTCACATGTCCAGATGTTCCGGGTCACACGTCCAAGTGTCCCAAGTCAACCATGTCCAAGTGTTCCCAAGTCACATGTCCAAGTGTCCCGGGTCACACGTCAATGTCCCGGGTCACGTGTCCAAGTGGTCCTGGGTCACGTGTCCAAGTGTCTGGTCACGTGACCAACGTGTCCCGGGTCAATTCCAAGTGTCCCGGGCTCACACGTCCAAG
This sequence comes from Neogobius melanostomus, assembly GCA_007210695.1. NCBI lineage: Eukaryota > Metazoa > Chordata > Actinopteri > Gobiiformes > Gobiidae > Neogobius > Neogobius melanostomus. Next base: position 74,659 of record VHKM01000687.1, read on the forward strand.
TGTCCCGGGTCAATGTCCAAGTGTCCCAAGTCACATGTCCAAGTGTCCCAAAAGTCACATGTGCAAGTGTCCCGGGACACTTGCACATGTGACTTGGGGTCACTTGGACATGTGACCCGGGACTAGTCCAAGTGTCCCAAGTCTAGCTGACCAGATGTCCCGCATTGTGCTAGACTGCACAGCATTTCCAATCAAATCCCCATCACGCAAATTGGAGCGGTTGTCCCGCATTCAACTCTGGCTGCTGCCACAAAACTTTATTTTACTCCTCAGACGCGGGACGAGAGCGCTGCGGAGGATCCTCCGGAGTCTGTGTCATTTGTCCCCTCTCGCACTCGACTCCGCCAGCAGACTGTGACAGCCAATAGCGCCGTGTTGTGACGTGTTAGGTTGTCTCTGATTGGATATTTTATTCTAAAGCCCGCCTCTCGCTCGCTCGTGCACCGGTGCAGAGTGCAGACCGCAGCAGCAGATTCCAATGAGAACTCCGCGAGGATCAAGACCTGATGGGGGAAACTTTGTTTCTCCGTGTTTTACAAATATAATGGAGTTATTGAACTGATGGCTGATGAATGTCTGCTTAGTTTTAAAGTAGAACAGTTCAGTCTGGTTTTAGAGTCAATTGTGTAGTTGTCACTGCAGTGACTTGAGCTGCTACAGAGACACTTGAGCTCAATGACGCTATAAACAGTTTGATGTCTCTGTTAAACAAAATTCAATATTTTATACTTTGCTGCAGACTGTTACTGTAGGCTACACATTTTTTCCCCTCACTGAATTATAAGCGATTATTGCTCTGCTAATGTTTGCACAGTGGGTATTTTTATTGGGAATCTTCACCATTTATGCACTTCCATAACAAATGAAAGTGAATGATCAACTGATTGATTTATATTTCCCATGTGATTAAAATAGGCTCATTTAAAATAGTGATGTTTCAATTGAGTGTAATTTTACGTCTTTAAAACATGTCCCTCATTGTCCTGCTTTGTCCCTCTTTAAAGTGCTTCATGTCCCACATTTGGCTGGTTACGATTTTGGTCACCCTACCCAAGTCACATGTCCAAGTGTCCCGGGTCACATGTCCAAATGTCCCGGGTCACATGTCCAAGTGTCCCGGGTCACATGTCCAAGTGTCCCGGGTCACATGTCCAAGTGTCCCGGGTCACATGTCCAAATGTCCAGGTCACATGTCCAAGAGTCCCGTCACATGTCCAAGAGTCCCGGGTCACATGTCCAAGAGTCCCGGGTCACATGTCCAAGTGTCCCGGGTCACATGTCCAAGTGTCCCGGGTCACATGTCCAATGTCCAGGGTCACATGTCAAGAGTCCCGGGTCACATGTCAAGTGTCCCGGTCACATGTCCAAGAGCCCGGGTCACATGTCCAAGTGTCCCGGGTCACATGTCCAAATGTCCAGGGTCACATGTCCAAGTGTCCCCACAGTCCACATGTCCAAGTGTCCCGGGGGTCACATGTCCAAGTGTCCCGGGTCACATGTCCAAGTGTCCCGGGTCACATGTCCAAGTGTCCCGGGTCACATGTCCAAGTCCACTCTTTTGACTGTTTGCTGTAGAATATCCTCAGGAACGACATAGACCATGATCCTTTGCTCTGACCTGCACCAGGGGGCGCTGAGAGGCGCAGTCATTATGGGCCGTAGGATAAAACATGCACAATAGGTGAAAGTGTGAGTCCTCTGATGTTACTCTGATGCAACAACAATAAACACTTTCCCCTCATGTTTCTGCTGCTTATTACAAACTTTCACAATAAAAGCACAACAATACAACTAAGTTCAGATTTTCACCACAAAAACACCATCATATTTTTAAATAGAGATTTTCTTCTTGAGAACATTCTGGATTTTCACAATAATAGCATGTTTTGCGATTTCTCAGCAGCACTTTTCCACAGAAGAGTTCGAGGTTTTCGTTGTCATTTTTACTATTTTCAATCCCTGTGGCTCAGTGGTTAGTCTCCATCCGAAACCAGTAAATTGGTAAGAGATCTAACGCCAAAACCGGATGTGCGTCAGCGTCCGCCATGATAAGAAGCATCTGAATTGGGCTGTCGGTTAGGAAGGAGTTAGGGGAGGAGCTTGTATGCTAACTATCATAGCCACTTTAGCATAGGGACCTCTGATGCTAACTATCATAGCCACTTTAGCATAGGGACCTCTGATGCTAACTATCATAGCCACTTTAGCATAGGGACCTCTGATGCTAACTCACTGGTGATCAGGAGCCATGTGCCATCCCATAAGCCACTGCGCCGCATGCCCCGCCCCCCTCGCCCCCACCCTCGAGTGATTCATGCGCAACAACTGTTGATTTGACAGGTGCACATTTAATTAAAAAAAATAAGATTCTGCACAAGCCAAACTTTATAAAAGTGACTTCATACATGTCGTCGTCCCCACAGCTTAGTCACATGGTTTTAAAGAGCCTCCTCAGTAAATGGCCTAAATGAAGCAGTTTGTGCTTTTGCTTCATTTAGTAGAAACTTAAGCCACATGGCTAATTTGCATACTGTAGCTTTATGAAACAGCTGTTGAGATAAAATAAAGGGAAATGTGAAGGATCATTTAGATGATTCTTTTTTTCCCCCTTAAATGTCTTTATTTGGACACTATGTTGTTGTTGGACAGTATACAGTAGGGGGCGCTATGCGCTTTTGTTTGGCCTGCACTGAACTTTAAAGAAGAAGAAGAACAGCTGTTGTTGATGTCACTTCCTCTTCCCCTGGGTAAGGACGGTGGAATTGGGCAAATGCTGCTGAAGCTCTAGTTCACTAACTGCATAGATCTAACAGCTGAGAGCTCGGGTCAGGACTTAGAGGATATAGTTTAAGGGTTTCAGCCTCAGCCTGGGTCTCAGGAGGTTGTGGGTTGGATTCCCGCAGCAGCAGTTGTTGTTGCGGCTCCTGTTTCGGCTAAAATTACAGACCGACTGTGATTCGCTGCCGCTCGACGCGTCGGCCCCTAAATGGATCACGGCCAGACCTAGAACTGTCCCGGGACAAACCAGACAAAGACCCGACAAAAACCAGACCAAGTCCAGACCAAGTCCAGACCAAGTCCAGACCTCGAGGACCAAAGAAGCGCGACCAAAGTAAGGCTCATGTCGAGTGTTAAACTATTTCACCGTCGTTTCACAGACATGAAACTTTAGACACATCATGTGGTCACGGGTTCACATGTGCTGAACACGGGTTCACATGTGCTGAACACGGGTTCACATGTGCTGAACACGGTTCACATGTGCTGAACACGGTTTCACATGTGCTGAACACGGGTTCACATGTGCTGAACACGGTTTCACATGTGCTGAACACGGTTTCTTCACATTGCTGAACACGGGTTCACATGTGCTGAACACGGGTTCACATGTGCTGAACACGGTTCACATGTGCTGAACACGGGTTCACATGTGCTGAACACGGGTTCACATGTGCTGAACACGGTTTCACATGTGCTGAACACGGGTTCACATGTGCTGAACACGGGTTCACATGTGCTGAACACGGGTTCACATGTGCTGAACACGGGTTCACATGTGCTGAACACGGGTTCACATGTGCTGAACACGGGTTCACATGTGCTGAACACGGGTTATGTTTATTATGGCCCTTGAGATGTGCCTTGTTTACGAGGGAGTGCAAAACCTTTATAGCAAAATAAACACGTCTTATTTATATACAATTTTCACAACATGAGCCAAAATGTTCAACAAAAGAATGAAACCCTTGAAACAAATGATAAATTCCTTTAAGTGTAATTCATGTTTCTGTGACTAAAATGAGGCTAAAACTAAAATAAAAAATACTGAATGTGACTAAAGTCTGCAGATGTTTGGGGTCGACTCCTAAAAACTTAATCTAAAGTAAAAGAAGAGAATTAAAACCCGTGACTTCAGTGAGAGTTTGGTTTAATCCAACAAACATGTACACTAGCACCCAGTATGTTTAACAATGAGTGCCAAAAACGTAAACCTCTTTTTTGCTTAAAAAAAAAAGACAAATACATCTTATGTGTGATTTTGGAAGCAGCATTAGCATGCTATTGCTAGCCACTGTAATACAGACCGATATATCACTATCGGCCTACCAAGATATCGGTATCGGTGGCCGATAACAATATATCGGTCGATATCGGCCGAACTCTTGCTGTGACGTATTTATATTTGTACTACAGTGTTCCTTCTCTCTCCTGCAGATGGCGCTGTTATACATGTTGGCTGCATTGGCTCCCCGTGTGTTTCAGGATCGATTTTAAAGTTCTCTTAATGGTTTTTAAATGTCTTAATGGTCTTGGTCCTTCTTATCTTTCAGAACTGCTTTTACCTTATGAACCTTCACGGCCCCTTCGCTCCTCTGGCAGGGGTCTCCTAGTTATTCCTAAAGTCAACAGAAAGACTCACGGCGAGGCGTCTTTCCAATATTATGGCCCTCGCCTCTGGAACGACCTGAGGAGGAGCTCAGGACCACAGAGAACGTTCATGTCTTTAAGAGCAGGCTCAAGACCCACCTTTTAGTTTAGCTTTTAACTAATATTTATTTATATTAACTTTATTTATCTGTTTTAGTTCTATACAATTATTTCTTTAGTTCCACTCTTTTTTATTTATTTATTTTATTTTATTTATTTATTTTTATCTTGTGCTATTCCACACTTTTAGCCGAGTTTTAGCTGTTTTAATGTATCTTTTATTTTTATGTTCTCCCAGTGTTTCCTCTGAGGGAGCCCTCTGCCCCGGGAGTGCTGGTTGGCTGCTCCTGGTGCAGACGGCTCCTTGGATGGTGTTTCCTCTTTCGGTCATCTGTACTCAGCCTTATGTCCCCAACTTTATGTCCATTTTACTTAAGACTTTAACAACTGGGCTGTCTGTATGTATATGTGTCTGTGTGTCTGTGTGTGCGGGTGGGGTAGGGGAGGTGGGGGTTGTTGTTATTTATGTATATTTGCTGGTGGGGACGATTTTAATGATTTTTTAAGCACTGTAAAGCACTTTGTGTTACATTTTGTATGAAAAGCGCTTTATAAATAAAGTTTGATTTGATTTGATGTTTTCTGTCTCCTGCAGATGGCGCTGTTATACATGTTTTCTGTCTCCTGCAGATGGCCGTTTATACATGTTTTCTGTCTCCTGCAGATGGCGCTGTTATCATGTTTTCTGTCTCCTGCAGATGGCGCTGTTATACATGTTTTCTCTCTCCTGCAGATGCGCTGTTATACATGTTTTCTCTCTCCTGCAGATGGCGCTGTTATACATGTTTTCTCTCTCCTGCAGATGGCGCTGTTATACATGTTTTTCTGTCTCCTGCAGATGGCGCTGTTTATACATGTTTTCTCTCTCCTGCAGATGGCGCTGTTATACATGTTTTCTCTCTCCTGCAGATGGCGCTGTTATACATGTTTTCTGTCTCCTGCAGATGGCGCTGTTATACATGTTTTCTGTCTCCTGCAGATGGCGCTGTTATACATGTTTTCTGTCTCCTGCAGATGGCCGCTGTTATACAGTTTTTGTTCCTGCAGATGGCGCGTATACATGTTTTCTGTCTCCTGCAGATGGCGCTGTTATACATGTTTCTTCTCCTGCAGATGGCGCTGTTATACATGTTTCTCTCTCCTGCAGATGGCGCTGTTATACATGTTTTCTCTCTCCTGCAGATGGCGCTGTTATACATGTTTTCTGTCTCCTGCAGATGGCGCTGTTATACATGTTTTCTCTCTCCTGCAGATGGCGCTGTTATACATGTTTTCTCTCTCCTGCAGATGCGCGCTGTTATATACATGTTTTCTGTCTCCTGCAGATGGCGCTGTTATACATGTTTTCTGTCTCCTGCAGATGGCGCTGTTATACATGTTTTCTCTCTCCTGCAGATGGCGCTGTTATACATGTTTTCTCTCTCCTGCAGATGGCGCTGTTATACATGTTTTCTCTCTCCTGCAGATGGCGCTGTTATACATGTTTTCTGTCTCCTGCAGATGGCGCTGTTATACATTTTTCTCTCTCCTGCAGATGGCGCTGTTATACATGTTTTCTGTCTCCTGCAGATGGCGCTGTTATACATGTTTTCTGTCTCCTGCAGATGGCGCTGTTATACATGTTTTCTGTCTCCTGCAGATGGCGCTGTTATACATGTTTTCTGTCTCTGCAGATGGCGCTTATACATGTTTTCTGTCTCCTGCAGATGGCGCTGTTATACATGTTTCTGTCTCCTGCAGATGCGCTGTTATACATGTTTTCTGTCTCCTGCAGATGGCGCTGTTATACATGTTTTCTGTCTCCTGCAGATGGCGCTGTTATACATGTTTTCTGTCTCCTGCAGATGGCGCTGTATACATGTTTTCTGTCTCCTTGCAGATGGCGCTCTCTCAGATCCTGCCCTCGCTCTTCCTCAGCGGCGCCTCAGTAGCGGAGGACGCTCCGCTCGTATCTCGCTCGGGCATCACGCTGATCGTAAACGCCACGCTGTGCCACGCCCCGGCCCCGCCCCCTGGCGTGGAGGTGTTGCGTGTTCCCGTGTCCGACCTCCCGACCGCTCGCCTCGACCGACACTTCGACCGCGTGGCCGAGCGTATCCACGGCAACCGCGCGGGCAACACGCTGGTGCACTGCGCGGCGGGCATGAGTCGCTCGCCCACACTCGTCATGGCGTATCTGATGAGGTTCAGAGGCGCCACGCTGAGTCAGGCGCACACCCTCGTCAGAGACAAACGCCCGCACGTGCGCCTCAAACCGAGGCTTCTGGGAACAACTGCTGAGCTACGAGCGCCGCCTCTACGGCAGGAACAGCGTGCGATTGGCCGAGGAGAGGGAGGAGCCCCGCCCACAGGCCGCTCCAGTGCCGCCGCTGACGCCCGCGCTCAGGAGGGCGGAGCCTAAAGACAACAGGAAGTGCCTGACTCTGGTCCCCAAGTCTCCGCTGACCAGACGCCGCGCAGCCGCAGTGCATTCTGGGAGTGCGGCCGCAGCTCGACACGTTTTAATCAGGAAGTGAGATCGTTTTTAATCTGAGGTTTTCCTGCAGAATAAACGGAAACAGGAAGTGGAGGATGTTCCAGGTGAAAATCCGACTCTGAGGTCAAGTGGAACAGTTTAAGGCTCCGCCCTCCAGTGGCGGACAGCGGAACTGCTCATGACTAAACCTGTTTGTTTTTGTGACTTCATAAAAATGTTTTGTATAAAATCGATCATTTTAAGGGCCGTGTTCATGACTGATCTTTAATCAACTTTATGTTCAAACATTTTTATACAACTGTACTTCAGCACTTCCATGTTCTCGATGATCCGTCAAACTTCAGTTCCACTGGTGTCAGATCAGAGGAAAACATTTACTTTTCAGACGTAAATAGTTTATTTATAATCTAAAGGATATCTATAATTAATTCAAATAAATCCATCTTCTGTTCTCTGTAGTTGAAGTGTCGAACGTTTGCCTCCTCACGCTGACAAACAAAACCACACATTTAAACCCGTGTCCATTATTGGATTTGTCACCGAAATTCATATTTATGTCAGTCTCTCTGTAACCACAGACACCCCAAAAGTCCAGCAGGGGGCGGTGTGTCTCCCCCAAACAGATGAAACTTGTGTAAAAGTTTCTCGGCCGCAGTGAAGAAGAGCCGCTTCCGCCCCGTTAGCCTTTAGCTCTGGTTAGCCTGTTGTTTACATCGGTGGCAGAGTGGTTAGAGGCACATATCTGCTCCAAAACTCAACTAACCTGCCATTAACCGCGGTCACAGGTTTGTTATAGAGTCTGGGTCATTCCCGGGCTTTGGAGAGTGGTTAGCCCATGTTAGCCCCGTTAGCTCCCGTATTAGCTCCGTTAGCCTCTGTTAGCTCCCCGTTAGCTCCTCCGTTAGCCTCCGCGGTGATGGCGGAGCTGAACCGGCAGCTGCAGCAGTACTTGGCCCAGTCCAAGGCCGGCAGGAGCGCGGTGCCCTCGGCCTCCAGCACCGCTCTGGACCTCGGGACTTGGGGAAGAGGAGCCGGCCTCACGGGGCTGGTTCGGCCGCTGGTCCAGTCCCTTCAAGCGGCAGCAGGAGGCTCCGAGCTCCGCCGGGTCCTCCTGGCTCTGGTCCTCAGACCCGGACCCGTGTTTAGGAGGTCAGTACTTTATACTGCAATACTTTATACTTCACTTTACTGCAATACTTTATACTTTCACTTTACTGCAATACTTTTTACTTCACTTTACTGTAATACTTTATACTTCACTTTACTACAGTACTTTATACTTCACTTACTACAGTACTTATACTTCACTTTACTACAGTAGTTTATACTTCACTTACTGCAATACTTTATACTTCACTTTACTGCAATACTTTATACTTCACTTTACTGCAATACTTTTACTTCACTTTACTGCAATACTTTTTACTTCACTTTACTGCAATACTTACTTCACTTTACTGCAGTACTTTATACTTCACTTTACTACAGTAGTTTATACTTCACTTTACTGCAATACTTTTTACTTCACTTTACTACAGTACTTTATACTTCACTTTACTACAGTAGTTTATACTTCACTTTACTACAGTAGTTTATACTTCACTTTACTGCAATACTTTATACTTCACTTTACTACAGTACTTTATACTTCACTTTACTGCAGTAGTTTATACTTCACTTTACTAAAGTACTACAGTACTTATACCTTCACTTTCTGCAATACTTTTTACTCACTTTACTACAGTACTTTATACTTCACTTTACTACAGTAGTTTATACTTCACTTTACTAAAGTACTACAGTACTTTATACTTCACTTTACTGCAATACTTTATACTCACTTTACTACATACTTTATACTTCACTTTACTACAGTAGTTTATACTTCACTTTACTAAAGTACTACAGTAGTTTATACTTCACTTTACTGCAATACTTTATACTTCACTTTACTACAGTACTTTATACTTCACTTTACTACAGTAGTTTATACTTCACTTTACTACAGTAGTTTATACTTCACTTTACTGCAGTACTTTATACTTCACTTTACTACAGTACTACAGTACTTTATACTACACTTTACTACAGTACTTTATACTTCATTTTACTAAAGTACTACAGTACTTTATACTTCACTTTACTAAAGTACTACAGTACTTTATACTTCACTTTACTAAAGTACTACAGTACTTTATACTTCACTTTACTACAGTACTTTATACTTCACTTTACTACAGTACTTTATACTACACTTTACTACAGTACTTTATACTTTTACTTTACTACAGTACTTTATACTTTTACTTTACTACAGTACTTATACTTTTACTTTACTACAGTACTTTATACTTTTACTTACTGCAGTACTTTATACTTCACTTTACTACAGTACTTTATACTTCACTACAGTACTTTATACTTCACTTTACTACAGTACTTTATACTTTACTACAGTACTTTATACTTCACTTTACTACAGTACTTTATACTTCACTACAGTACTTTATACTTTACTCCAGTACTTTATACTTTACTCCAGTACTTTATACTTCATACAGTACTTTATACTTTACTCCAGTACTTTATACTTCACTACAGTACTTTATACTTTACTCCAGTACTTTATACTTCACTACAGTACTTTATACTTCACTACAGTACTTTATACTTTACTCCAGTACTTTATACTTCACTACAGTACTTTATACTTTACTACAGTACTTTATACTTCACTACAGTACTTTATACTTCACTACAGTACTTTACAGAACCACAGATAATCACTGTGTGATTCAGTTTATAATGAAGTCAATGGGAAACATGACCTTTGACCCAAAGCTGCATCAATGACTTAATGTAAAATGTTGGTCAAAATAAACTTTAACAGAAACAGTGTTCCAGGCCCGAGTCGGGGGCAGCGTCTCATGTGTATCTGTGTACTCTTACTGCAGTAACGTAGTACTTAAGTACTTGTATTGTGTTCCAGGCTGAGTCGGGGGCAGTGTCTCATGTATCTTGTACTCTTACTGCAGTAACGCAGTACTTAAGTACTTGTGTTCCAGGCCTGAGTCGGGGGCAGTGTCTCATGTGTATCTGTGTACTCTTACTGCAGTAACGTAGTACTTAAGTACTTGTACTTGTGTTCCAGGCTGAGTCGGGGGCAGTGTCTCATGTATCTGTGTACTCTTACTCAGTAACGCAGTACTTAAGTACTTGTTTCCAGGCCTGAGTCGGGGGCAGTGTCTCATGTGTATCTGTGTACTCTTACTGCAGTACTTAAGTACTTGTGTTCCAGGCCTGAGTCGGGGGCAGTGTCTCATGTGTATCTGTGTACTCTTACTGCAGTACTTAAGTACTTGTACTTGTGTTCCAGGCCTGAGTCGGGGCAGTGTCTCATGTGTATCTGTGTATCTTACTGCAGTAACGCAGTACTTGTACTTGTGTTCCAGGCCTGAGTCGGGGGCAGTGTCTCATGTGTATCTGTGTACTCTTACTGCAGTACTTAAGTACTTGTACTTGTGTTCCAGGCCTGAGTCGGGGCAGTGTCTCATGTGTATCTGTGTACTCTTACTGCAGTAACGCAGTACTTGTACTTGTGTTCCAGGCCTGAGTCGGGGGCAGTGTCTCATGTGTATCTGTGTACTCTTACTGCAGTACTTAAGTACTTGTACTTGTGTTCCAGGCCTGAGTCGGGGCAGTGTCTCATGTGTATCTGTGTACTCTACTGCAGTAACGTAGTACTTAAGTACTTGTACTTGTGTTCCAGGCCTGAGTCGGGGCAGTGTCTCATGTGTATCTGTGTACTCTTACTGCAGTACTTAAGTACTTGTACTTGTGTTCCAGGCCTGAGTCGGGGGCGGTGTCTCATGTGTATCTGTGTACTCTTACTGCAGTAACGTAGTACTTAAGTACTTGTACTTGTGTTCCAGGCCTGAGTCGGGGCAGTGTCTCATGTATCTGTGTACTCTTACTGCAGTAACGTAGTACTTAAGTACTTGTACTTGTGTTCCAGGCCTGAGTCGGGGCAGCGTCTCGCGGCCTGTGCCGTGTGCTCGCTCTTCTCCGCCCTGTGCTTCGCGCTCTCGGCGCTTTACGCTCCGCTGCTGCTGCTTACGCCAGGAAGTTCGCTCTGCTGTGGTCGTTGGGTTCTGTGTTCGCCATCGCTGCCGTGGCGACGCTCAGAGGTCCCGTTAAACTGCTGTACGGCCTCCCTACGTCTCCCGCCGCCGCCGCCTACCTCACTGCCCTGAGCGGGACGCTGTACGCCGCCCTGAGCCTGCAGAGCACCGCCCTCACCGCCCTGGGCGCCGCCGTACAGGTGAGACTGTCCCACTAACCCTGACCCGTACAGGTGAGACTGTCCCACTAACCCTGACCCGTACGGGTGAGACTGTCCCACTACCCTGACCCGTACGGGTGAGACTGTCCCACTGACCCTGACCCGTACAGGTGAGACTGTCCCACTGACCCTGACCCGTACGGGTGAGACGTCCCACTAACCCTGACCCGTACAGGTGAGACTGTCCACTAACCCTGACCCGTACAGGTGAGACTGTCCCACATTAAAACCCTGACCCCTACGGGTCAGACTGTCCCACTAACCCTACAGGTCAGACTGTCCCACTAACCCGTACAGGTCAGACTGTCCCACTAACCCTGACCCGTACGGGTGAGACTGTCCCACTAACCCTGACCCGTACGGGTGAGACTGTCCCACTGACCCTGACCCGTACAGGTGAGACTGTCCCACTGACCCTGACCCGTACGGGTGAGACTGTCCCACTAACCCTGACCCGTACAGGTGAGACTGTCCCACTAACCCTGACCCGTACAGGTGAGACTGTCCCACTAACCCTGACCCGTACGGGTGAGACTGTCCCCACTAACCCTGACCCGTACGGGTGAGACTGTCCCACTGACCCTGACCCGTACAGGTGAGACTGTCCCACTGACCCTGACCCGTACAGGTGAGACTGTCCCACTAACCCTGACCCGTACGGTGAGACTGTCCCACTGACCCTGACCCGTACGGGTGAGACTGTCCCACTAACCCTGACCCGTACAGGTGAGACTGTCCCACTGACCCTGACCCTACAGGTGAGACTGTCCCACTGACCCTGACCCGTACGGGTGAGACTGTCCCACTAACCGTACGGGTGAGACTGTCCCACTAACCCGTACGGGTCAGACTGTCCCACTAACCCTGACCCGTACAGGTCAGACTGTCCTCACAGACGTTTTTGCCTAAACAATATTCTCTTTATAAAAATGAAAAACATTGTAGTTTAGTTGTAGTTTTATTCGGCGCTGCTTTTTAAGGGGCCAGATTGAAGGGTAGACGGGCCGCCTCAGGCCCCTGGACCTGCGTTTGCCTGGTCTGGTCAGTGTAACGCCCCCTGTGTCCTGCAGGTGGCGGTGATCCTCGGCGCTGTGGTGTCGCTGTTACCAGGAGGAGCTGCTGGGATGCGCTTCATGGGCGGGTTAGCGGCGTCGGCCTTAAAGCGGAGCGTCAGGGCGGAGCCATGCCCATCTGAGGGGCGGGGCCATGCCCATCTGAGCGAGCGCTGTGGATCCTGAGGCCGGACCATGAGCCTCTGGGGAAATGGGCGGAGCCTCTGGGGACGATGTCGGGGCATCTGGAGTAAAGCTTTACAGACTAAACATTCAAACTCTAACGATGTGAAGATATAGTTTTAAATCAAAGTGTAATAATAGTTAGTGGCTGTAGGTGGCGCTGTTTGCACATTCCAGACCAATGTTTAGTTGTGAAGCAGCTGAAACATGTTTCAACACGTGGCCCGCGGGCCGAGAGCGGCCGCACTCCGCTTGACATTTTGGACAGAGCACTTTTGGCTAACTAACTTCCTGTTGGCCAGTGAAGGGTAAACGCCTACTTCCTGTCCACACGTGACTAACTTTCCTGTTGGCCAGTGGAGGGTAACGCCTACTTCCTGTCCACACGCGGCTAGTTTCCTGTTGGCCGGTGAAGGGTAACGCCTACTTCCTGTCCACACGCGGCTAGTTTCCTGTTGGCCGGTGAAGGGTAACGCTTACTTCCTGTCCATACGTGGCTAGTTTCCTGTTGGCCGGTGAAGGGTAACGCCTACTTCCTGTCCACACGCGGCTAGTTTCCTGTTGGCCGGTGAAGGGTAACGCTTACTTCCTGTCCACATGTGGCTAGTTTCCTATTGGCCGGTGAAGGGTAACGCTTACTTCCTGTCCACACGTGGCTAGTTTCCTATTGGCCGGTGAAGGGTAACGCTTACTTCCTGTCCATACGTGGCTAGTTTCCTGTTGGCCGGTGAAGGGTAACGCTTACTTCCTGTCCATACGTGGCTAGTTTCCTGTTGGCCGGTGAAGGGTAACGCTTACTTCCTGTCCACATGTGGCTAGTTTCCTATTGGCCGGTGAAGGGTAACGCTTACTTCCTGTCCACACGTGGCTAGTTTCCTATTGGCCGGTGAAGGGTAACACCTACTTCCTGTCCACACGTGGCTAGTTTCCTATTGGCCGGTGAAGGGTAACACCTACTTCCTGTCCATACGTGGCTAGTTCATGTATAATTGTCGCCTGGATCTGAAATTCGACGCAACATAAATCGTATTTAATAATGTTTCTAAAGTCCCGCCCTTTGCGGACTTCGACCAATGAGACTAGTTTTTCATGGGGAACCAGCCAGTCAGGTCCAATCAGGAGGAGGGGAGGAGCAAACGAAGGGTTTCTAGTTAAAGAGGGAGGAGTTTGTTTACTTTACAAATTCACTCTCTCCTCACTTTAAAACATGTGTTTCATAAACAGTCCAGGCGGTGGTGCCGTTTGAACATGTGATTGTTTGACGCTTTGTGCCAAATGAAAGTCTTAAATGTCCTTAAAAAGTGTTGAAAGTTCCAGTCGGTCTTAAAGCCACATTGTGTTGAGAAATATAAAACATGTATAACGGTTTCATCTTTTTGTTTCACTTTGATCTGTTTTAATCTAATGTTTGTAGAACTTTAAACAAAATAAAAACAGATGTGTTCAGGTTCTGTCATGTTGAACTCTCCACAGGGTTAAACAGGAAGTGAGCGTTCCAGGACAGGAAGTGAGTGTTACGTTGTGGTTAAATCCTTTGGCCGATATTTTTACATCGGAGCCTCATTGAATAAAATAAATAAACCTCTTTAAATCAGTTTAGTTTATTTCATGTTTAATTATGGACGAAGTTTATTAAGAGTTAAAGCGACAGGTTTCAAGTCTGGTGTAAATAAATATAGTTTTATTTCAGTGAAGCAGCAAATTAACCACCAACACTTTAAGGGTAAACCCTCATTTGAAAGCTAAGACCGACCTTTTATCGCTTTTTTTTCACTTGTCTTTTGTGCTTTTTCTTTTTTATTGCGTTTTTGTCGCTTTGTTCAAGAAGCTTTTAGATTTGGGTAAAGCTGAAGGCAGGAAGTGACATAAAGGGCCTTTCCGTCCCCTCAGGCCTCAGTGAGGCCTCAGTGAGGGCACCTTCAGAGGTTCATCAGAGCAGCCCAGAATCCTGCAAAAATCACACACAAAAGGTTCCCTTGAGTTTACAAAGTAATTCAGATTCAAACTCACACGTGAGAACTTTTCCTCGCAATTAAAATCATAAAGTCTCACTGTTATTCTTTTTCATTAATAGTGATTCTTCATGCACAGACCATGTTGATTGACAGGTGCACATTTATTAAAAAAAGTATATATAATAAGAGATTCTGCACAAGCCAAATTTAATAAAAGTGACTTCATCATGTTGTCGGTCACAGGTTTAAAGGCCTCCACGTAAATGCCTAAAGAAGCAGTTTTGTGCTTTGCTTCATTTAAACTTAAGCCACATGGCTAATTTGCATACTGTAGCTTTATGAAACTGCTGTTTGAGGTAAATAAAGGGAAATGTGAAAGGATCATTTGATGTTTTTTATTTTGGGTGGTATATTTTCGTATTAACTGTAGCTGTAACGGTGTGCAGCACGTGTTTTCATTTACCATTCTGTAATGAAACGTCGTGATTGTCTCTTGTTCTGTCTTTGTGTGACTCGTTTGTTTTGTTTGTATCAGACGCACAACGTTCCTGTAACTTTGTCTTCCTGCTTTTGTTTCGCTCTCAGTCTCCGTTCATAAACCAAAATGATCCGCTTCTAGAGTTTTGTTTGAACGCGAGACCTCAGGTTTCACCCGGGGCCAGGGTTTGCTTCTTTGGCCCAGATCAGAGTCGCGTCTGTGCGTTCACCTCAAACGAAACCGGACTCTCTGAGGCAGACGGGCCCGGATTCTGAGCAGACGGGCCCGGACTCTCTGAGCTAGACGGGCCCGGACTCTCTGAGCAGACGGGCCCGGACTCTCTGAGCAACACGGGCCCGACTCTCTGAAGCAGAGACGGGCCCGACTCTCTGAGCAGACGGCCCGGACTCTCTGAGGCTAGACGGGCGCGGACTCTCTGAGCAGACGGGCCCGGATCTCTGAGCAGACGGGCGCCGGACTCTGCTGAGGCAGACGGGCCCGGACTCTCTGAGCAAACGGGCCCGGACATCGGATCAAGAGGTAGGATGTGAACGGGACCTTCCTGTGCAGCGCTTTCAACATTCAAATAAAAATAACTTTTCTGCCCAACATTTCTTGCCATTCCAAACTGCTGCTTCAGCTGAAAAAAAAGAGAGAACATACAAACTGATGTGATCTGTCATAGAACTTTAAAGAAGAAGAAGAACAGGCTGTTTGGTGATGTCACTTCTCTGGTCCAGAGACGGTGGAATTGGGCAATGCTGCTGAGCTGCTAAGTTCCCTTACTGCATAGATTCTAACAGCTGAGGAGCTCGGGTCAGGACTTAAGAGGCTCTAGTGTGAGGTGGTTTCAGACCGAGGGGTGAGGGGTTTCAGACCGAGGGGGGAAAGGGAGGGGGAGGGGTTTCAACCAAGTGTGGGGGAGGGGGAGGGGTTTCAGACGCGAGGGGAGGGAAGGGGTTTTCAGACCGAGTGTGGGGGAGGGGGAGGGGTTTCAGACCAAAGTGTGGGGGAGGGGGAGGGTTTCAGACCAAGTGTGGGGGAGGGGGAGGGGTTTTCAGACCAAGGAGGGGGAGGGGTTCAGACCGAGGGGGAGGGGAGGGGTTTCAGACCAAGTGTGGGGGAGGGGGAGGGTTTCAGACCGAGTGTGGGGGAGGGGGAGGGGTTTCAGACCAAGTTGTGGGGGAGGGGGGGGTTTCGACCAAGTGGTGGGGGAGGGGGAGGGGTTTCAGACGCGAGGTGTGGGGGAAGGGGTTTCAGACCGAGTGGTGGGTGGAGGGGAGGGGGTTTCAGCAGACAAAGTGGTGGGGGAATGGGGGAGGGGTTTCAGACCGGTGTGGGGAGGGGTTTCAGAAAGGCCCAAAGGTAAAAGTTTCAAGTTTTTGACTCATTTCCCATTTGACTTAACATGGTCGTCCGGCAACAGTTTTAAAAGTGTTTACACTGTATCTATGTCAGCTCTTCGCTGTCAGTGTCCAATAAGAAGTGGGAAAATATAAACGTCACAGAAATGGGTCAAACTAAAGGAAACTGGGAAACAATCTTTAAAGTTTTAAATGTAATGGTGTTTAAATGTTTTGAAGCTGTCGCCTGGATGAAGTCGGACTTTTGTGAAGCATTACAAACGTTCAACCTCGACCCTAGAGAACAGAACCAGCTCCTCACGAAGTTTATAATAAAGGGACTAGATGGACAAAGTTGGTCATTTTATGCTCATGGTACTGCCCCCCGTCAGGTCGTACGCGTAACTGCAGCTTGGTATATTAAGCTGGTGCAGATGACGGAGCTTCAGACTCATCTGTCACTGCATTTCCCATCAGGCCTGGTAGCGCCCCCTGCAGAGGCGTCCTGGCTTCTGAGTCCGCATGAACCAGCACAGTTTTCTAACCGTTCAGGCTTTACCACAATCTAAAAACTTTCAAAACGCGTGTCAAAAGAGCGACAAATATGAAGACTAAAACCCGGATAAAAATGCCAACAAAAAGTCCTAAACGAGAGAAACACAAGGTGAGGAAATAAAAATAAAAAACGACGTGAGAACAACTCTGTTGGAAGATGAGTTTTTTAGGTCTTAGCTTTCAATGAGGCGTTACTCTGGACCTTTTAAGATTTGGGTAAAGCTGAACTGGGGAAATGCACTTGTTTTAAGGCGATTGAAGAGGTTTATCGTTTATAGTTTAAACAGAAACTCACTGGAACAATAAAAAACAAACGTTTCCTGGACTCGTGCTCTGATTAGGTCCACGGTCACAGCGCTGAAAAAAGAGCTGTCGGGCTGTGATTTTGGCCTGCAGTGGGAGGAGCTGCGCAGTGATTGGCTGCCGTGGGAGGAAAGCTTGCGAATGGATTTGGCTGCGTGGGAGGGGCTGCGCTGTGATTAGGCTGCAGGAGTCGAGTGTGATCATGTGACAACAGGTTTAATTTTCAAAACAAAAAAACATCTAAACTTTACACGGTTCATTTCATGAGTCCTCCGTTTCAGTCTCTGTTCAGTCACGGCCCCCGAGAGTCCGGGGCCCAGGGCACTACCGCCCCGGCCTCTGGGAGGCCCTGCTCATGGGGGCCCTCCTCTTCCTGCTGCTCTGGGCCCCAACACACGGTGCCTCGTCTGGGGGCCCGAAGCCTCCGTCTTCTCTGGTGCGACCTGAGGAAACAGAGAAACAAGTCAAGACCGACCAAAGGGTTTTAATCAAAAACAACAGCTTGGACTTTATAGCAGATGTGAATCATCAGGGCTTGTGGGTCTACATGGTGCTGTGTATTAATTTATACAGATGTGAATCATCAGGGCTGTGGGTCTAACACATGGTGCTGTGTATTATTTTTTACAAGATGTGTATCATCAGGGCTGGTGTGGGTCTAACACATTGGTTGCTGTGTATTATTTATTACAGATGTGTTATCATCAGGGCTGTGGGTCTAACACATGGTGCTGTGTATTTTTTATACAGAGTGTTATCATCAGGGCTGTGGGTCTAACACATGGTGCTGTGTAATTATGTTTATACAGATGTTGAATCATCAGGGCCTGTGGGTCTAACACAGGATGGTGTGCTGTGTATTATTTATACAGATGTGAATCATCAGGGCTTGTGGGGTCTAACAGCACTGGTGCTGTGTATTATTTATACAGATGTGTATGCATGCAGGGCTGTGGGTCCTAACAATGGTGCTGTGTATTTATTTATACAGGATGTGAATCATCAGGCTGTGGGTCCTAACACAATGGTGCTGTGATATTATTTATACAGATGGTGAATCAATTCAGGGCTGTGGGTCACTAACCATATGGTGCCTTGTGTATTATTATACAGATGTGTATTCATTTCAGGGCTGTGGTCTTAACACATGGTGCTGTGTATTATTTATGACAGATGTGAATCACAAGGGCTTGGGTCTACAGCATGGGTGGCTGTGGTATTATTTAATACAGTTATTGTGTATCATCAGGGCTGTAGGTCAACACAATGGTGCTGTGTATTATTTATACAGATGTGTATATCAGGGCTGTAGGTCTAACACATGGTGCTGTGTAATTATTTATTAGCAGATGTGAATCATCAGGGCTGTGGGTTAACACATGGTGCTGTGTATTATTTATACAGATGTGTATCATCAGGGGGGCTGTGGCTAACACATGGTGCTGTGTATTATTTATACAGATGTGAATCATCAGTGGCTGTGGGTCTAACACATGGTGGCCTGTGTAAATTATTTATAACAGATGTGTATCATCAGGGTCTGTAGGTCTAACACATGGTGACCTTTGTAATTATTTATACCAGATGTGTATCAATCAAGGGCTGTGGTCTAACCATGGTGGCTGTGTATTATTTATAACAGATGTGTATCATAGGGCTGTGGGTCTAACACATGGTGCTGTGTATTAATTTAATACAGATGTGTATCATCAGGGCTGTAGGTCTAACACATGGTGCTGTGTATTATTTATACAGATGTGATCATTCAGGCTGTGGGTCTAACACATGGTGCTGTGTATTATTTATACAGATGTGAATCATCAGGGGTCTCATTTAAAAAAACGTTCCGTGAGAATCTGCCTATAAGAGTCCGTACGAGCCAAAACCCAACACCTTCACGTAACGGAGAAAAAATTGGGACTTTATGAAACCCTCCGTATCGCGGCAGCAGCCACGTAAACTCCCTTCACAAATTCCACCTGGAGCAGAAATGTGGCGCACATGACCCTCCTCACGGTCACGCCCCCTGCACGCCTCGTCCATGTCACCATATAAGGATATGCAAAGTAAACTTATGGAATGAGATTTAACCTAAACATGAGGCGATAATGAGAGGGTTTTACCGAGACGCCCATGAAAGTAAGGACTGCCGGGAGCAGAGAGGGAGGGGCCGCAGCAGTGACGGCAGAGGCCGAAGGTGGATCTTTACTGACATGTTACCGGCTGTTTTTCTTCTGATCACAAGTTAACCTACTGCAGAGTGCAAGAGTCCTTCCATCAATAACACTTTTGGAAATACACTTTTAGAACGTAAAAGAAGAGCCTTGTTAGACGCTGATTGTGATATGTTCCACAGTGCTTGTTCAGCGGAGCTCCACATTTCCCTGAAAACTTTACAGAATAAGCTCGGTGGGCTTTGAATCAACTCAGAATAGTTCTATTGTTTTTTTGAGTTCGCTGTTTACGTGCAGAGTGGGTCATGAGGCACGGTTCGCGTTTGGGCATGAATTGAGGAGCAGAGTCCGGGTGGTATGAGAAGAGGGAGGTTTGTGGAAGCTGCAGCGCGTTAATTAAACGCAGCGTCTCTGAATGGACTTGTGTCTTGGACCCAGCCATCCGCACGGCGCTGCCAGCAGGAGTTGGTCAGACCTTTGGTTAAAAGCAGCAGTAGCGGCCTCGGATCCTTGCCTTCTCGTCGCGAGTCGGCGGCAGTGCTGCCGAAGGTGGTCCGTGCATGAAGCGTCATGAGCGTGCACGTCTTTGAAGTGTCACACATGACTACAATATTTTTATTAAGTAATATAAACGAAAGGAATTGAAACACTACACAGAAGCCACGGTTGATTTCTAGAATTTTATTTTTAATGATCTTAATCATTCCTGGTAGAAAATAAAGAATTGAGGCAGTTTTAAAATGTGCAACCAGAACTTCATTTCCCTCAGTATCCGTCCTCGAGACCTCCCCTTGCTGCTTTCCCCCTCGCTCTCCTCGTGTGTTTGCAGCGCTTCTGAGTGCGGATCTGCGTACGCCAGGTAACAAACCTAGTGTGGGCCGGTGCGTATGTTTCACGGGTTCAGCTTTGATTTCTATAATACCACCTTTGGGCGCAGAACAGTTGTAAGGAAGGTTTTTGGCCGTCATTTTGTCGTACGTGGGCTTTATAATGAAGACCGCAGCCAGGGCTTGGGGTCTAACACATGGTGGCTGGTATTTATTTATGAGCAGATTGTGTATCATCCAGGACTGTGGGTCTAACAACATGGTGCTTGTGTATTATTTATACAGATGTGTATCATCAGGGCTGTAGGTCTACACAGAATGTCCGTGTATTATTTATAGCAGATGTGTAGGTCATCAGGGCTGTGGGTCCTAACACATGGTGCTTGTGTATTATTTATACCAGATGTGTTCATCAGGGCTGTAGGTCTAACACATGGTGCTGTGTATTATTTATCAGATGTGTATCATTCAGGGCTGTGGGTCTAACACATGGTGCTGTTATTATTTATAAGAAATGTGTTCATCAGGGCTGGGGTGGTTGGGGTGATTGGTTAGGTCCTAACACATGGTGCTGATGTATTATTTATACAGATGTGTATCATTCAGGCTGTGGGTCCTAACACATGGTGCTGTGTATTAATTTATACAGATTGTATCATCAGGGCTGTTGGGTCTAACACATGGTGCTGTGTATTATTTAATACAGATGTTGATCATCAGGGCTGTTGTGGGTTCTTAACACAATGGTTGCTGTGGTATTATTTATACAGAATGTGTATCATCAGGGCTGGTGGGTCTAACACTGGTGCTGGTTGTAATTTATTTAATACAGATGTTTGAATCATCAGGGCTGTGGGTCTAACACATGGTGCTTGTAATTATTTATACAGATGGTGAATCATCAGGGCTGTGGGTCTAACACATGGTGCTGTGTATTAATTTATACAAGATGTGTATCATCAGGGCTGTGGGTCCTAAAGCACATGGTGCTGTGTATTATTTATACAGATGTGATCATCAGGGCTGTGGGTCTAACACATGGTGCTGTGTTATTTATACAGATGTGTATCATCAGGGCTGTGGGTCTAACACATGGTGCTGTGTATTATTTATACAGATGTGTATCATCAGGGCTGTGGGTCTAACACATGGTGCTGTGTATTTTATACGATGTGTATCATCAGGGCTGTGGGTCTAACACATGGTGCTGTGTATTATTTATACAGATGTGAATCATCAGGGCTGTGGGTCTAACACATGGTGCTGTGTATTATTATACAGATGTGAATCATCAGGGCTGTGGGTCTAACACATGGTGCTGTGTATTTATACAGATGTGTTCTCAGGGCTGTGGGTCTAACACATGTGCTTGTATTATTTATCAGATGTGAATCATCAGGGCTTGGGTTAACACATGGTGCTGTGTATTATTTATACAATTGAATCATCAGGCTGTGGGTCTACACATGGTGCTGTTATTTAACAGATGTGTATCATCAGGGCTGTGGGTCTAACACATGGTGCTGTGTTTATTTACAGATGTGAATCTCAGGGCTGTGGGTCTAACACATGTGCTGTGTATTATTTTACAGATGTGATCATCAGGCTGTGGGTCTAACACATGACACACACAGGTATACAAACTGTGACTCACCTTCGGGCCTCCATGGGCTCGTTCCCCGGGCCGTCCTGCCAGGGCCGTTTCCTGGGGCAGCGAGGCCATGTCCATCCCTGTACGAGCCCCCTCGGCCCCCTCCGTCCATCATGGGCCCTGGAAGCCCTCGTGCCTGCAGACGCAGAGGTTAGTCTGTGACACATACATCAGTGCTCTAAGTTTGCACACCCTGGTGATCTTATTCACAGGTAAAGGGAAACACCCTCACCTGTGTGTCTGATCTTATTCACAGGTAAAGGGAAACACCCTCACCTGTGTGTCTGATCTTATTCACAGGTAAAGGCCCTCACCTGTGTGTCTGATCTTATCACAGGTAAAAACCCTCACCTGTGTGTGTCTGATCTATGCACAGGTAACACCCTCACTGTGTGTCTGATCTTAGCACAAGGTAAAACCCTCACCTGTGTGTCTGATCTTATGCACAGGTAAACACCCTCACCTGTGTGTCTGAAACTACTCTGATCTAGCACAGGTAAACACCCTCACCTGTGTGTCTGATTTATTCACAGGTAAACACGCCTCACGCTGTGTGTCTGATCCTTGATTCACAGGTACACCCTCACCTGTGTGTGTCTGAATCCTTATTCACAGGTACACTGCACTGTGTGTGTCTGAGTCTTATGCACAGGTAAACACCCTCCATACTGATAGCCTGTGTGTCTGATCGATTCACAGGTAAAGGTAAACACCCTGCACTCTGGTGTGTCTGATCTTATTCAAAAGCAGGTAAAGGTAAACACCCTCACTACTGTGGTGTCTGATACTTATTCACAGGGTAAAAGGTAAACACCCGTGTTGTGGTGTCTGATCTTATCAAGGTAAAGGGAAACACCCTCACCTGTGTGTGTCTGATCTTAATTCACAGGTAAACGCCCTCACCTGTGTGTGTCTGATCTTATTCACAGGTAAACGCCTCACCTCTGTGTGTCTGATCTTATGCACAGGTAAAGGGAAACCACCCTCACAGCTGTGTGTAAGGCAGTGGGTTCTTCAACCTTTTTGGGAGTCGCGACACCCCATCATAACATTCTTTCGTGACCTCCGCTACATCCCGACGCTACCCCCCACGCACGCACGCGCAAACATAGAAATATATATGTATACAACTGGACTGTATCATTTATCCACAATAATTAACAACACTCAGATCTGCTCAAATAAACAACTCATGAAGACAGACCAATGCAGAGATAATAAGCCACATCAAAGCATAACATCATCAGCTTTTTACCATCTGAAAAACATTAAGATCAGAGGAATAGTGTCAAAACCAGACTTAGAGAGACTCATCCATGCTTTTGTCTCGCAGCAGGTTAGACTACTGTAACGGGCTGCTCACTGGCCTTTCTAAACGAAGCTGTTAGAGCTGCAGAACATCCAGAACGCTGCTGCTCCAGTCCTGACAAGAACCAGGAAATACCACCACATTAGTCCAGTGCTACCGGTCTTGCACTGGCTTTCCTGTCACTCAGAAGGAATAGAATTTAAAACAGCTCTGCTTGTTACAAGTCTTTTCATGGTTTAAGGCACCAAAGTCCCATCTGCTTGACATGTTAGAGCGTAAATGAACGCATCTCAGGGAGGGGTCTCCTGGTGGTTCCTCAGGGAGGGTGCTCCTGGTGGTTCTTCAGGGAGGGGTCTGCTCCTGGTGGTTCTCAGGGAGGGGTCTCCTGGTGGTTCTCAGGGAGGGGTCTCCTGGTGGTTCCTCAGGGAGGGGTCTCCTGGTGGTTCTTCA
Organism: Neogobius melanostomus; assembly: GCA_007210695.1. Taxonomy (NCBI): domain Eukaryota; kingdom Metazoa; phylum Chordata; class Actinopteri; order Gobiiformes; family Gobiidae; genus Neogobius; species Neogobius melanostomus. Next base: position 98,245 of record VHKM01000687.1, read on the forward strand.
GGGAGGGGTCTCCTGGTGGTTCTTCAGGGAGGGGTCCTCCCTCGCCTGGTGGTTCGCAGGGTCAATAATAAACGTGGTGAGGCTAAAGGTAAATCTGGAACAGTCCTTCATGAGAGATGTGAGAACAGGCCTGCAAACGTCTGACAATGTTCACGATTCCAGGCTGAAAACAGCTCTTTTTACCCGTGCATATGAAAACTGAAAGTATTTATCTGCACTTTGCCTTTTTACTGTCATTTGATTAACTTTATGTTGATGTTTTATTGATTGATTTTATCTGTTTTCTTGTAATTTTTTCTGCAACTTGAAGCACTTTGAATTGCCTTGTGTATGAAATTGTGCTCTACAAATAAACCTTGCTTGCCTTCTGCCTTAAGTGAACATGCCATCTTCATAATAATGAAAGCTCAGTCTTACCTGTAGCAAACAGAACTGTTTTAGGCTGAACTTCTTACAGATGGATGTTTCTGCAAGCTCTGTACAGAGGTGTTCTTATACAGGCTAATGTCGCGTAAATGCAATGTTCTGGAACTTGTGCTGTCATGTTAGTTGGTCAGGCAAATTCTGTCTGAAGTCCGCCTCATCTCAGGGGCAAGAAGTTTTTGTTTTGAATCCATATTTTTACCCTTTGTTTTTATCGCTTCTACGAGGCCGAAACGCCCCGGGGCACAAGCCAAAAGCGGTATGTGGCGGCTGCTCGCATTTACTCCTGCCTGCTAAATAACCTTATATGGCGCGTGCGAGTTAGAGGCGGGACTTGCTAAAACAGCAACCGAAGAGAGTGACGCTGACCGGCAGGAAGAGCAGCCAATCAGTGTTTCAGAACAAGAAGCCCATTGCTGAACCATGCAAAAAACAGAGAGCGTGGTGGTGGGTGTTACAGCGGAAGAGAGAGAGGAGAGAGAAGACACAGATGAGCACAGGCTCTGGTCTGCGCGCACGTGTCCTGGTACAACATGGAGTTCTAACATATTTTTTCAGGAATCTTTGGCAAAATCTAATAATTAGACAAATAATACACCTTTGATAAAATAACCACAGCACATTGCTACGAGATAAAATGATATTTTTCTAATTGATGTATATTTATTTTTAATATTTTTTCTAAATTTTTCTTCTTTTTTTTTACTAGCCTGATCTGGCGACCCAGAGACCGTTTTTTTTCTCAGTCGACACCCCGCGGAGGTCCCGGACCCCCAGGTTTGAGAACCAGCTGGTGTAAGGTACTGAGAGGATCATCAGCAGTTTTTCAAACTCTAATCAAGAAGATTTGTTGAAAACCAAAAGCGCAACTAAAACATTCAGCACACCTGCAGGAACGTTTGTTTGTGAAGAAAAACCACAAATGAACTTTTGAGCTGAAATACAGGCCTCTCTTGAAAGGTGAAGGCTGTTTGGAATATTGTAAACCATTAGCCGCGACGTTCATCTTCAAGAGACAACCTCACATCTTTGTGAAAACAATGTCATTTTGAATGATGGAACCAAAATAAAACCATAAACGTTAGCGTCTGGAGGCAATCTGGAGGAGTCACAAGGCAGGTGATGAAGGTGCACCTTCCCTCACAGTGGAGACAGCGGACTGGGTCACTCATGTTCTGAGGATGAACTTGTTTCAAACTGGATTTCAGGAATGAACTGCAAGCATGTTATAAAAGATACTGGAGGAAAAGAGTCATACGTCTGGAAAAAGCTACACATGGGACGCACGTCGTTCAACATGACAACGATCACAGAAGCACAAGGTCGTGACCTCTCAGTGGCTCCAGCAGAATAAAGTGAAGGTCCCGTTTAGTTTCATCTCAGTCTGACCTCAGTATCATTGGATCTTCAACACCTGCAGTTCAGGATTCTTAACAGGAACTGGAGGCTTTTAAGAGAATGGGCCGCTTTAAAAACCATGGAGGAAATAAAGAGGCCGATCCACAAAGACTCAGAAGCTTTCACTGATGTTAAAGGAGAAACACACAGTATTGGGGTGTGGACACTTTCTTATTTCATTATGATTTAAAAAGAAATAAACTCATTTTATTTGGCTTCTCAACAAAACACTAACTATGAGTGAAAGAAAAATGGCCATAATACAGAAACTCAGGTGTGTAAACTTTAGCAACTGTAGTGCTAACAGGGCTGTGTCACTGACCCTCCTCCTCTGGGGGGGCGCCCGCCTCCTCTCGGGGCCTCCCTTGGGCTGTTGTCGCCAGCCTCGGCCCAATGTCCTCCGACCCGTCGTAACCTTCGTCCTGCCCAAAGTCGTTCCTAAAGCCTCTGTTGGGGCCCCCGCCACGAGGCCCTTCCTTGAAGCCGCGGGTTCCCCCAGTTTCCGTTGCCCCTGTGCCTCGGCCCCGAAAAGCCGGGGCCCCCCAGTTTATGCCTGGAAGTTCCTGCCTCCCGTCGTAGTCCTGGTTCTCCCAGTTACTGGTCCCTGAGGGGGCCCATGGTGGTGGTTGGGCGGGGGGCCCTGGGGTCCTGCAACATGAGCCAGTTAGACTTTCTTTAAGAGCCGAACGGTGCGTTCAGTAAACTGGGATATTTACACTTTCCTTTAAAGAGCGCTGACGGTGCGTTCAGTAAACTGGGAACTTTACAGCTTTCTTAAGAGCGCTGACGGTGCGTTTCAGTTTTAACTGGGAACTTTACACTTTATTAAGACCTGACGGTGCGTTCAGTAAACTGGGAACTAGTGGCTGGGCGGAATAATGGAAAAAACTTCATATCACGATATGGATTATTTATATCACCGATAACGATACATATCACGATAATACTACCAACAATAAAGTCCAGTTTCAGTTATTCTTTGAAAAGTTTGACAAAAATATCATTGCTTACTTTTTTTCCAAACTTTTAATTTGAAGGGACAGTTGGTTTTTGCTATGAGATAATTTATATAGCCTAATATTGTCTAATGTCAGGAAAAAATGTGAGCTGCAGGATAAATGGGCTAAACATGATACTGAAGCCAGAGGTCACACGAAATTTAACAACAGAAAATGTGTAAACTCGTGCGTAAGAGAACGACTTATCAGAGCATCATCTGCTCCTGCAATATCAAGGCTCATATTAACAACTAAAAACAAATGTAAATTGGAGCTTATTATCGCCATTTTCTCAACTTTAATGTAAAATGTTTAAGAAACCAGTGGGCGAGCAGTTTGTATTGTACGTCTTAGCTTGCTCTAACGCGCTGCCCGATCCGTCTCTTACCTCCTGCACCACGCCTCTCCTCTCTTCTCTCTCGGTGTGTTTAATCCAGATCCAGACGCGCCTAAAAGATCGCATCACTAAAAAGCTGTTTAGTTGCCCGTGCGTAAAAGCAGAGTGAAAACCAACGCGGTGTTAACAGGGAGAGAGAGCCCTGGTGTACGTCCATTAGATGTGCGTTGCTGACAGCAGGTGTGGCGGCGTGACAGAGATATCGTAAAGCAGGGTGGTGTCGCAAAACCACAAGGCAGAGTTTCTTTGCGAAAAAGTTCTTTTTTTATTCCTTGTTTATAATCACTTAATATAAACCTTAGAGCGATGTATATGACAAGACAACACTAATACATTGCTTTGTGGCCTATTTAATGAAAATATTGTTGCTTTAATAAATTGATTAAATTAGGTTAGAAACGATAGAACGATGAAGAGAAATGGCACGATAGGCACTTTTCTATCGTTCCCCGATATTATCGTCATATTCGCCCAGACACTAACTGGGCAACTTTACAACTTTCCCTTTAAGAGCCTGACCGGTGCGTTAAGTAAAACTGGGAACTTTACACTTTCGTTTAAGAGCCTAACGGTGCATTCAGTAAACTGGGAACTTTAACAGCACTAATGCATGAACTTATAGTCTGTTCTGAACACAGCAGCGCCCACATGTGGATCTGTGATAGCTAACACTAAAGTTAGGCCCAGTTTCCCTGAAACGCCCACCATTAAAGTAAAGTAAAGAAAGTAACAGACTCTTACCCTTTGTTTGGCCCTGGGGCCCATATTCCCCTGGGGGCCCATATTCCCTGGGGCCCATTCCGTGCATTATGGCCCCGAGTTCTGGCCCTGGAAGAAAAGGACAGTTATTAATGTGGGTTCAGTTTCTGAGATTCTTCTGATTTTTTATGAACAATTTATCAACTACGGTATAAAAGCACTATAATACAACTAAAGGGGGATTTTCACAATAAAAGCACTATAATACAACTAAAGGGGGATTTTCACAATAAAAGAACTATAATACAACTAAAGGGGGATTTTCACAATAAAAACACTAATACAACTAAAGGGGGATTTTCACAATAAAAGCACTATAATACAACTAAAGGGAGATTTTTCACAATAAAAGCACTACAATACAACTAAAGGAGGATTTTCACAATAAAAGCACTACAATACAACTAAAGGAGGATTTTCACAATAAAAGCACTATAATAGTCCCTGTGGTCGATGAGGAGAGGAAACCTTTAATTTGAAGTCTGTGACGTAAATTGTTCGTCTCATAGAGATCAGATATAACACTGACTCACCTGGTGCATGAAGGGCCCCTGGCCCATGTTTCCAGGGGGCCCATGTTTCCCTGAGGCCCCATGTTTCCTGGGGGGCCCATATTTCCGGGGGCCCCTGCATGAAGTTGTTGGGGCCGTGGTTCCTGGGGGCCCCATCATGTTTCCCTGGGGCCCATCTGGGGGTCGTGAGGGCCATGCCTCTGGGAGGGGGGCCCATCATGCCCCTGGGGGGCCCATGCCGTGCGGTCCCCTGGGGGCCCATGCCCCTGGGGGGCCCGGGGTGTCGCTGCAGGTCCGGGGGCCCCATCGGCCCTGGGCCCATGAAGGGAGGCCCCCAGGGCCCATGTTGGGGTTGAAGCCCTGCGGAGGCCCCCCCAGGACCAGGGCCTCCTGGAAACTGTCCCATGGGCCCCCAGGGCCTGGAGGAGGCCCCATGTCCGGGTTCATCTTCATCTGCTGCAGAGACAAGAGTGTTATGTTTTTACAGAATTATGTTTTTACAGAATTGTTTATTACATAATTATGTTTTTTACAGAATTATGTTTTTTACAGAATTATGTTTTTACAGAATTATGTTTTTTACAGAATTATGTTTTTCAGAATTATGTTTTTTAACGAATTATGTTTTTTAACAGAATTATGTTTTTACAGAATTATGTTTTTTACAGAATTATGTTTTTAACAGAATTATGATTTTACAGAATTATGTTTTTTACAGAATTATGTTTTTTACAGAATTATGTTTTTAACAGAATTATGTTTATTACATAATTATATTTTATACAGAATTATGTTTTTTACCAGAATTATGTTTTTTACAGAATTATGTTTTTACAGAATTGTTTATTACATAATTGTTTTTACAGAATTATGTTTTTTACAGAATTATGTTTTTTACAGAATTATGTTTTTTAACAGAATTATGTATTTACAGAATTATGTATTTACAGAATTATGTTTTTTACAGAATTGTTTTTTACAGAATTGTTTTTTACAGAATTATGTTTTTTAACAGAATTATGTTTTTTACAGAATTATGTTTTTTACAGAATTATGTTTTTAACAGAATTATGTTTTTTACAGAATTGTTTTTTACAGAATTGTTTTTTAACAGAATTATGTTTTTTAACAGAATGTTTTTTTTACAGAATTATGTTTTTTTAACAGAATTATGTTTTTACAGAATTATGTTGTTTTTACAGAATTATGTTTTTTACAGAATTGTTTTTTACAGAATTATGTTTTTAACAGAATTATGTTTTTTAACAGAATTATGTTTTTTACAGAATTGTTTTTTACAGAATTATGTTTTTTAACGAATTATGTTTTTTAACAGAATTATGTTTTTTACAGAATTATGTTTTTTTAACAGAATTGTTTTTACAGAATTATGTTTTTACAGAATTATGTTTTTAAGAATTATGTTTTTACAGAATTATGTTTTTTACAGAATTATGTTTTTTAACAGAATTATGTTTTTACAGAATTATGTTTTTTACAGAATTATGTTTTACAGAATTGTTTTTTACAGAATGTTTATTACATAATTATATTTTATACAGAATTATGTTTTTTACAGAATTATGTTTTTTACAGAATTATGTTTTTACAGAATTGTTTTTACAGAATTGTTTATTACCATAATTATGTTTTTTTATTACATAATTATGTTTTTACAGAATTATGTTTTTACAGAATTTGTTTTTACAGAATTGTTTTTTACAGAATTATGTTTTTAACAGAATTATGTTTTTAACAGAATTATGTTTTTTAACAGAATTATGTTTTTACAGAATTATGTTTTAACAGAATTATGTTTTTTACAGAATTATGTTTTTACAGAATTGTTTTTTACAGAATTATGTTTTTAACAGAATTATGTTTTTTAACAGAATTATGTTTTTTACAGAATTGTTTTTTTTACAGAATTGTTTTTTAACAGAATTATGTTTTTTTACAGAATTGTTTTTTACAGAATTATGTTTTTTACAGAATTATGTTTTTACAGAATTATGTTTTTTAACAGAATTATGTTTTTTACAGAATTGTTTTTTACAGAATTGTTTTTTAACAGAATTATGTTTTTTAACAGAATGTTTTTTTACAGAATTAATGTTTTTTTTTTACAGAATTATGTTTTACAGAATTATGTTTTTTACAGAATTGTTTTTACAGAATTATGTTTTTTACAGAATTGTTTTTTACAGAATTATGTTTTTTAACAGAATTATGTTTTTAACAGAAATTATGTTTTTTAACAGAATTGTTTTTACAGAATTATGTTTTTTACAGAATTATGTTTTTAACGAATTATGTTTTTTAACAGAATTATGTTTTTACAAATTATGTTTTTTTAACAGAATTGTTTTTACAGAATTATGTTTTACAGAATTATGTTTTTAACAGAATTATGTTTTTACCAGAATTATGTTTTTTACCGAATTATGTTTTTTACAGAATTATGTTTTTACAGAATTATGTTTTTTTTACAGAATTATGTTTTTACAGAATTGTTTTTTTACAGAATTGTTTATTACATAATTATATTTTATACAGAATTAGTTTTTTTACAGAATTATGTTTTTTACAGAATTATGTTTTTACAGAATTGTTTTTTACAGAATTGTTTATTAATAATTATGACATAATTATGTTTTTTTAACAGAATTATGTTTTTTAACAGAATTGTTTTTACAGAATTATGTTTTTAACAGAATTATGTTTTTTAACAGAATTATGTTTTTTAACAGAATTATGTTTACAGAATTATGTTTTTTAACAGAATTATGTTTTTACAGAATTATGTTTTTTACAGAATTATGTTTTAACAGAATTATGTTTTTAACAGAATTATGTTTTAACAGAATTGTTTTTTTTACAGAATTGTTTTTTAACAGAATTATGTTTTTTTAACAGAATTATGTTTTTTACAGAATTGTTTTTTACAGAATTATGTTTTTAACAGAATTATGTTTTTACAGAATTGTTTTTTACAGAAATTATGGTTTTACAGAATTCATCCACTTCAGTTCTGCTCAAAAGATGCAACTATTTTATATAAATATAAAGCATTTAACTGTTTTATGTAATTATAAAACATTTAACTACTTTATATAATTATAAAACATTTAACTACTTTATTCAAAACATGAACAATAACACAAAATGGCTCATTTTCCAAATTAGTGAGTTTTGGGCAGAAACGTGATTTTACATTTGAAAAGATCAGAAACTACTTTGATTTTAAGAGTTTTTTTTAGCTTTTATGTTTAGCCTAATGTCCCGTTAGAGACTTCCTAAATATAAACCCTAACCCTAAAATATAAACTCACTCTCTTTCATCACTGGACGTCACTGATAAAAATCAACATTATCTGTGGGTCTCCTCCTGCAGTATTTGCAGTGTAATTGTAGTACTGAAGTAGTTGTTGGTTCGTTCTGCAGTATTGGCGCAGTAGTTTAGTAGTACTGGTAGTAGTTGTTGGGTTCGTGTACTACGCAGATATTGCGTTAGTATTGCAGTATCCTGTACGTAGTTGTGGGTTCGTGTACTGGGCAAGTATGCATAGTATTGCTAGTACTGTAGTAGTCTGTGGTTGCGTGTACTGCAGTATTGCAGTAGTATTGCTAGTACCTGTAGTAGTTGTGGGTTCGGTACTGCACGTATTGCACGTAGTATTGTAGTACTGTATTAGTTTGTGGGTCGTGTATGCAGTTTGCAGAGTCATGTAGTAACTGTAGTAAGCTTGTGGGTTGTGTAACTGCAGAGATGCCATCTCCTGGTCGATCTCCGATTGGTTCTCTTGGGGCCCGGTCCTTGGTCGCAGGGCGCTCATGTTCATGATCTGAAGGGGGCGCCCGAGGGACTTTATTCTCAGCCCAGGCCTGAGAGAGAGAGAGATAGGGTGTTAGGGTGTTGGGCGGGTTAGGGTTGTTGCGGGGGTTAGGGTGTTGGGGGTTGGGTGTTGGGGTTAGGGTGTTGGGGTTAGGGTGTTGGGGGTTGGGTGTTAGGGTTGTTGGGTTAGGGTGTTGGGGTTTAGGGTGTTGGGGGTTTGGGGTTAGGGTGTTTGGGGGTTAGGGTGTTTGGGGGTTTAGGGTGGTTGGGGGTTCAGGGTGTTGGGGGTTAGGGTGTTGGGGGGTAGGAGTGTTGGGGGTTAGGGTGTTGGGGGTTAGGGTGTTGGGGGTTTAGGGTGTTGGGGGTTAGGGTGTTGGGGGGTGTTTGGGGGTTAGGGGTGTTGGGGTTAGGGGTGTTGGGTTAGGGTGTTGGGGGTTAGGGTGTTTGGGGTTAGGGGTGTTGGGGTTAGGGTGTTTTGGGGGTTGCTGTAAGTCATCATGTATGTCTGCGATAAAGACTGATATATTTTCAGAACGATCAGAAAGACGAATGAGGCAGGTTTGAATCCAGTCACTTCCGAAGAACATTCTAGGACGAGTCGAGAACGTGACAAACTGACCATGAACTAAAGACTGTGCCCATCACGGGACTGACCCAGAACCAGGCCATAAATAGTCCTATGACAGTGGTTCGCAAAGTGGGGGTCGGGACCCCTCGGGGCCCCCAGATGATTTCAGGATGAAATAAAAAGACATATGCTACTGTTTTTTAGTATATTTTTATAGCATACCATTTATGAAATCCATTCAGATATTCAAAATAAACTGTTTAAAATGTTTATTTTCCCTAAAGTAGCGTAAGAGGCAAGAACTTTATTCAATGGGGGTCCCCGAGTTGTTTTGAATAAGTAGGGTGAAAGGGACTGACCTGCCTGGAACTGCGTGGGATAGGTTTGTAGGGACTGACCTGTTGGGGATGGGTTAGTGGGGGTTGTAGGGACTGACCTGCTGGAACTGCGTGGGGATAGGTTTGTAGGGACTGACCTGTTGGGGATGGGTTAGTGGGGGTTGTAGGGACTGACCTGCTGGAACTGCGTGGGGATAGGTTTGTAGGGACTGACCTGTTGGGGATGGGTTAGTGGGGGTTGTAGGGACTGACCTGCTGGAACTGCGTGGGGATAGGTTTGTAGGGACTGACCTGTTGGGGATGGGTTAGTGGGTATGTAGGGCTCGTAGGCACTGACCTGCTGGAAACTGCGCGGGGATGGGTTTGGCGTACGGGACCTTCTTCATCGGACTTTCTTGCAGTCTTTGCCCATGACCTCGTCCATGCCCCAGTCCAGGCCCGGGATGGACATCTCCAGATCCGCCTCGTCTTTATCTGACGGAGACACGACACAGAGGTTTTTATTCTGCTTTAAAGCAGACCTAAGTAACTCGTGCCCTAGAGGCCATAAGCGCCACTGCAGGTGTCGTAGCATGTTGTGTTTTTACTCATTAATTGTCCGTGAGAGTAAATACTACGCTGACAGAAAAGACAAAGGGACAGAGGGATATTGTTCATCCAGTTACACAATGGAGATCATTTGTTTCAGTCAGACTTGGCTGTAAATACTGTTTAAGTGGTGCTAGCCCGCAGTTAGCTTTGCCCGTTAGCCTGTTAGCTTCTTCTTCTTGATTCCATTAGTGTGTATTGGTGACTCTGACCCGGTGGCAGTCAAGTTGCAATTGTGGTTTTCTGGCCAGAGACACCGGGGGGGGGGGGGATTAAAGACCCGCAATCATCCCATTAACACTTGTATTACCCCCAGAGGGACTACGGAAAGGATTTATTTACTTAGTTCTGCTTTAACTTTCCAGACACAGGGAAAAGATGACGTTTGAATATTCAAAAGCAAATGGGAAACAAAAACTGTATTTTTGATGTGGTATAAGTAGTGGTCATTGATCTGGGGAGACTCACTGCTCTGCTCCTGCTCCATGGCGGCCTTCAGCTGCTCTGGGATTCCCATCCCGGGGATCGCGGCCAAACTGTTGGGCTCCAGGTCGTCTGCACACACACAAACACAGCAGTTCATTCACCCGCCTGAAGGTGGCGCCGCGGAGACCCTGACCGAGGCTCACCGTACTCCATCCCGTCCTCAGACATCCCCGGCAGCAGGTTCAGGTTATAACGGTCTCTCATCTTATCACCTGGACGGTTCCTGGTCCAGAACTTACTGCAACGAAAACCAGAGGAAAACAAGACTAGAACCAGACTAAAGCTGTAAATAAAACAAGACTTAAACTAAAGTAAAAGTCATGAATGAGAGAAACATGTTGTGAATGTAGAAACGTCGTGAGGATGAACCGGACCTGGTGTGGTCGTTGGAGCCTGAACACAGGATGTGTCCCAGAGGATGCCAGGCCAGACTCCAGATCATCCCTCGTGAGCCATTTCCATACCGCCGACCTCCTTCTCCACCCTGAGGAGACACCGCCCAAACATCATCTAAACATCGTCCAAACATCATCTAAACATCTAAACATCGTCCAAACATCATCTAAACATCGTCCAAACATCATCTAAACATCTAAACATCTCCAAACATCATCAAACATCATCTAAACATCGTCCAACATCATCTAAACATCTAAACATCTCCTAAAATCATCTAAACATCTAAACATCTCCAAACATCATCTAAACATCTAAACATCGTCCAAACATCATTAAACATCTAAACATCGTCCAAACATCATCTAAACATCTAAACATCATCTAATCATCTAAACATCTAAACATCATCTAAACATCATCTAAACATCTAAACATCATCTAAACATCATCTAAACATCATCTAAACATCTAAACATCATCTAAACATCATCTAAACATCTAAACATCATCTAAACATCATCTAAACATCATCTAAACATCTAAACATCATCTAAACATCATCTAAACATCTAAACATCATCTAAACATCATCTAAACATCATCTAAACATCTAAACATCATCTAAACATCATCTAAACATCTAAACATCATCTAAACATCATCTAAACATCTAAACATCATCTAAACATCATCTAAACATCGTCCAAACATCATCTAAACATCATCTAAACATCGTCCAAACATCATCTAAACATCTAAACATCATCTAACATCTAAACACCGCCCAACATCTTAAACATCGTCCAAACATCATCTAAATCATCTAAACATCGTCCAAACATCATCTAAACATCTAAACATCGTCCAAACATCATCTAAACATCTAAACATCATCTAATCATCTAAACATCATCTAAACATCATCTAAACATCATCTAAACATCTAAACATCATCTAAACATCATCTAAACATCTAAACATCATCTAAACATCGTCCAAACATCATCTAAACATCATCCAAACACTTTACTGTAATACTTTATACTTCACTTTACTGCAATACTTTATACTTCACTTCACTACAGTACTTTATACTTCATTTTACTACAGTACTTTATACTACACTTTACTACAATACTTTATATGGAACAGTCTTCCCCTCACTGTCCCACATTTCCTGTATTTATTTATTTATTTATTTAACCAAACCCGTGACTAAGGACTTGTTATTTTCGGTTAGGGTAGGGGGTAGGCTAGGGTTCGGATGTAAATGCCACTGTCCGATCAAACAGATAAAAGTCTGTCTTACCCGGTGTGCCAGAACAGCAGCGAGCCGTCGGAGCCTCCGCTGGCGAACAGACCCTCGTGCACCGGATGCCACGCCACAGCTGCACACACACACACACACACACACATCAGGGGATGAGGAGGTTAGGCTCTGCCCTGTTACGGCAGTTTTCTCTTTATGTAACAATATTTTACATTTCTGAAGTTTGTCATTGAGCGGCTCCTTTTTGGTCCAATGTCTCCTCACTTTGCGATATTACAGACTGTCACATTAACTCAGAACTGTGTGGATGTTGTAAATACATCTACTGTATGTACTCGCCTTGTCACGTATGGACTCTGCCCAGTACACGCGTATTTCCACTACACAACACAACCGCAGCTGTTGGGGGTGGCTCCCCCACAGATGTGCACTGTACAAAGCGTCATTAAAAGTTTTAAGAGCCGCGGTGAAACCAAAGGTGGACAAATGCTGCCTGCTGGTGGGGTTTATAGTATCATTCAGAGCTGAGGCAAATACTAGAGGAAAGAAGCTGCTAAAATACAAGATGAAGGTAAGCTACATGCTAATGTTACGCTAACACCAGCTAAAGTTGCGCTAAACACTAGCTAATGTTAAGTTGTGCTAACACTAGCTAATGTCCTAACACTAGCTAATGTTATTTGTGCTAACACCAGCTAATGTTATGTTGTGCTAACACCAGCTAATGTTGTGCTAACACTAGCTAATGTTATGTTGTGCTAACACTAGCTAATGTTAAGTGGTGCTAACACTAGCTAATGTTGTGCTAACACTAGCTAATGTTAAGTTGTGCTAACACCAGCTAATGTTGTGTTAACACTAGCTAATGTTATGTTGTGCTAACACTAGCTAATGTTAAGTTGTGCTAACACTAGCTAATGTTGTGTTGTGCTAACACCAGCTAATGTTATGTTGTGCTAACACCAGCTAATGTCGTGCTAACACTAGCTAATGTTATGTTGTGCTACACCAGCTAATGTTGTGCTAACACTACCTAATGTTATGTTGTGCTAACACTAGCTAATGTCGTGCCAACACTAGCTAATGTTATGCTAACACCAGCTAAAGTTATGCTAACACCAGCTAATGTTCTTATGGCCCCTGTATTTACCTGTGGCCTCCTTCTTGTGGCCCCTGTATTTACCTGTGGCCTCCTACTTGTGGCCCTGTATTTACCTGTGGCCTCCTTCTTGTGGCCCCTGTATTTACCTGTGGCCTCCTTCTTGTGGCCCCTGTATTTACCTGTGGCCTCCTTCTTGTGGCCCCTGTATTTACCTGTGGCCTCCTCCTTGTGGCCCCTGTATTTACCTGTGGCCTCCTACTTGTGGCCCTGTATTTACCTGTGGCCTCCTTCTTGTGGCCCTGTATTTACCTGTGGCCTCCTTCTTGTGGCCCCTGTATTACCTGTGCTCTTCTTGTGGCCCTGTATTACTGTGGCTCCTTCTTGGCCCCTGTATTTACCTGTGGCCTCCCTTCTTGTGGCCTCCTGTATTTACCTGTGGCCTCCTTCTTGTGGCCCCTGTCCTGTATTTACCTGTGGCCTCCTTCTTGTGGCCCCTGTATTTACCTGTGGCCTCCTTCTTGTGGCCCCTGTATTTACCTGTGGCCTCCATCTTGTGGCCCCTGTATTTACCTGTGGCCTCCTTCTTGTGGCCCCTGTATTTACCTGTGGCCTCCTCTTTGTGGCCCCCTGTATTTACCTGTGGCCTCCATCTTGTGGCCCTGTATTTACCTGTGCCTCCTTCTTGTGGCCCATGTATTTACCTGTGGCCTCCTTCTTGTGGCCCATTATTTACCTGTGGCCTCCTTCTTGTGCCCCTGAACACCTGCAGCTCCTCCTTCAGGTTGCGGATGTCGAGAGTTGCAGAGATTTGATCTCAGACGCTGTTGAGAGGGCCAGTTCCGGTTTCAGGTTCCACTTCACCTTCCATCACCGGTCTTATGAGCGTTTGGCTAAGAAAACACACAATCATCATTAGGGCTGGGCCATACCGCGTCCTTTAACGATTACTTGGTTATCAATACCTATTCGAACGGATACCAGTTCTACAGTATTTGTCGTCTGAACTAACAGATAATAATGCTCCTTTTCCTTCCATTTAATTTGCTTTAACATAACGTAACAGTTCTGTTTGAGGTAAACAAAGAACTTCCTTTAAAGACAAAACGGAGGAGAAAAACCACTTTCAAGTTTGTCTTATTCCCCCCCCCCCCCCATTTTAACGCAATTTTTTTTAATTTTTTTTCATTTTCCCACCTCCCCATTTTTTCCAAAACAATTTCCTTCCAATTTTTCACTTGTTTTTCCCCAATTTTTTCACAAATGCACTTTTTGTTTCTTTAAATGTTGTGATGAGCAAACAGCATCAGAACGTTTTCAGTTCATGTTTCGGATTACTTTTTATTTTTCGATACCGACTGGTGTGTTTTAACGGTGGCCCCGGACTCCGACTACCCGCCCCTGACTCCTCCCCGCTTGCACCACAGCGTGGCGAGGCTCTGCCCGTTTTTGGGGGGTCCCAGAAACTTTGATGGGCTGTTGAATCCTTACTGCCCGAAAACCACCGCTTTTGGTCGGTGCCAGCACACCACTTCACATCAGCGCCGGACCTGGAGACAAGAAGCCACATCTGTAACCACACTGTAACCACACCTGTAACCACCACCTGTAACCAATCTGAACCACACCTGATAACCACACCTGTAAACACCACCTGAACCACACCTGTAACACACCTGTAACCACATCTGTAAACACACCTGTAAGCCACACTGTACCACATCTGTAACCACACCTGTAACCACACCTGTAAACCACCAAACCTGTAACCACCCTGTAAACACACCTGTAACCATGGAACCAGAAGTGTCTTGGCCTTGAAGTATGAATGAGCCTTAAAGTGCAAGTTTCTACTAAAGTGCAGATGTTTTTACTAAAGTGCAGATGTTTCTACTAAAGTTGCAGATGTTCTACTAAGTGTACAGGTTAGTTTGTGGACGTCGTTAGTCCTACACAGAGTATTTTTTATGGAGGCTGCAGTTCAGCGTGACGTTACCTCGGAGGTTCGCCTCCTCGTGGGCAGCGCAGGGAAGCTCCCAGATGCGGACGGCCCGTCGTCAGAGAGGTGGCAACTTGTTATCAGTCGAGAGAGAAAAGCTGTGGACAACGAGAAGCTGGTCAGACGAGGAGGGTCGGAGACTCGTACCTGGCCTCTCTGACGGCCTCTTTATAACTGTATTTAAAAGGGCAGAGACTGCTACCCGGGGGGCTCTGCTACGGCCTCTTTAGACCTTGTATTTAAAGGTCAGAGGACTCGTACCTGGCCTTCTCTGATGGCCTCTTTATGTACCTGTATTTAAAGGGGCAGAGGGACTCGTAACCCGGGCCTCTCCTGACGGCCTCTTAGACCCTGTATTTAAAGGGCAGAGGACTCGTTACCGGCTCTCTGACGCCTCTTTTATAGACATGTATTAAAGGGCAGGGACCTTCGTACCCGGCTCCTGACGGCCTCTTTATAGACCTTGTATTTAAAGGTCAGAGACTCGTACCTGGCCTCTTCTGATGGCCTTCTTTATAGACCTGTCAATTTAAAGGCAGAGAAACTCGACCCGGCCTCTCTGACGGCTCTTTAAGACCTGTATTTAAGGGCAGAGACTTCGTTACCTGGCCTCTCTGACGGCCTCTTTATAGACCTGTATTTAAAGGGTCAGAGACCGTTACCTGGCCTCTCTGACGGCCTTCTTTATAGACCTTATTAAAGGCAGAGACTCGTTGTAGCTGGCCTCTCTGACGGCCTCTTTATAATGAACCTGTATTTAAAGTCGAGAGACTCGTACCTGGCCTCTCTGACGCCTCTTTATAGACCTGTATTTAAAGGGCAAGAGACTCGTACCGGCCTCTCTACGGGCCTCTTTATAGGACCTGTTATTTAAAGGGCAGAGACTCCGTAACTGGCCTCTTTGACGTCCTCTTTATAGACCGTATTTAAAGTCAGAGACTCGTTTACCTGGCCTCTCTACGCCTCTTTATAAGACCTGTATTTAAAGGGTTGCAGGAGACTCGTACCTGGCCCTCTCTTGACGGCCTCTTTATAGACCTGTATTTAAAGGTCAGAACTCTCGTAACCTGGCCTCTCTGACGGCCTCTTATAGACCTGTATTAAAGGGCAGAGATCGTATCGGCCTCTCTGACTGGCCTTTTATAGAACCTGTATTTAAAGGTTCAGAGGATCGTCCCGGGCTCTCTGACGGCCTCTTTTATAGACCTGTATGTAAAGGGCAAGAGACTCGTTACCCGGCCTCTCTGACGGCCTCTTTAATAGACCTGTATTTAAAGGGCAGAGGACTCGTACCTTGGCCTCTCTGACGGCTCTTTATAGACCTGTATTTATAAGGGCAGAGAGTCGGTAACCTGGCCTCTCGACGGGCCTTCTTTTATAGACCTGTATTAAAGGGCAAGACTCGACCTGCCCTCTCTGAGCGGCCTTCTTTATAGACTGTATTTAAAGGGCAGAGACTCGTTACCTGGCTCTCTGCGGCCTTTTATAGACTGTATTTAAAGGCAGGATAGACTCGTACCCGGCCTCTCTGACGGCCTTCTTTATAGAACCTGTATTTAAAGGTCAGAGACTCGTACCTGCTCTCGATGGCGCTCTTTAATAGACCGTAATTTTAAAGGGCAAGAGACTCGTACGTTTTGGCCTCTCTGACGCCTCTTATAGACCTGTTTTAAAGGTCAGAGACTCGATAGCCTGGCTCTTCTGGACGGCCTTTTATAGACCTGTATTAAGGTCAGAGACTCGTCACCTGGCCTCTCTTGACGGCCTCTTTATAGGACCTGTATTTAAAGGTCAGAACTCGTTACCTGGCCTCTCTACGGCTCTTTATAGACCTGTATTTAAAGGCAAGGGACTCGGTTCCGCGGCCTCTCTGACGGCCTCTTTATAGGACTGAATATTTAAAAGGGCAAGGACTCGTACCTGGCCTCTTCTGACGGCCTCTTTATAGACCCTGTATTAAAGGTTCAGAGACTTGTACCTGCCTCTTGCGGCCTCTTTATAGACCTGTATTTAAAAGGCAGAGACTCGTGACCGGGCTCTCGCGGGCCTCTTTTATAGGGGGACCCCTTTGGTTTTAGTTTTTTTAAAGGTCAGAGACTCGTACCGGCGTCTCTGACGGCCTCTTTTATAGACTGTATTTAAAGGGCAGAGACTCGTACCCGCCTCTCTACGGCACTCTTTAGTAGACCGTATTAAAGCAGAGACTCGTACCGGCCTCTCGACGCCTCTTATAGACCTGTATTTAAAGGTCAGGAGACTCGGACTTGGCCTCTCTGACGGCCTCTTATAGACCATGTATTTAAAGGGCAGAGACGTCGTACCCTGGCCTCTCTGACGGCACTCTTTAGTAGACCTGTATTTAAAAGCCAGAGACTCGTACCTGGCTCTCTGAGCGGCCTCTTTATAGGACCTGTATTAAAAGGTCAGAACTCGTACCCGGCCTCTCGACGGGCCTCTTTATGACCTGTATTTAAAGGTCAGAGGACTCGTACCTGCCTCTCTGACGGCCCTCCTTATGAGACCTGTATTTAAAGGTCAGAGGGGACTCGTACCCGGCTCTCTACGCCTCTTTATAAGACCTGTATTTAAAGGGCAGGACTTCGTAACCTGCCTCTCTTGACGGCCTTTTATAGACCTGTATTTAAGGGCAGAGACTCGAGCCGGCCTCTCTGACGCCTCTTTATAGGGACCTGTATTTAAAGGTCAGAGCTCGTTACCTGGGCCTCTCTGACGGCGGCCTCTTTATGAACCTGTATTTAAAGGTCAGGACTCGTACCTGGCCTCCTGACGGCCTCTTTATAGACCTGTATTTAAAGGGGCAGAGGGGATCGACCTGGCCTCTCTGACGGCCTCTTTAATGACCTGTATTTAAAGGTCAGAGGGACCGTACCCGGCCTTCTCTGACGGCCTTCTTTATAGACCTGTATTTAAAGGTCAGAGACTCGTACCTGGCCTCTCTGACGCCTTCTTTTATAGGAGCCTGATTTTAAAGGTTCAGAGACTTTGTACCTGGCCTTCTGACGGCCTCTTTATAGACCTGTATTTAAAGGCAGAGACTCGTACCCGGCTCTCTACGGCCTCTTTATAGACCGTATTTAAAGGGCAATACTCGTACCTGGGCCTCTTGACGGCCCTTATAGACCTGTAATTTAAAGCAGAGACTCGTTAACCGCCTCTCTGACGGCTCTTTATGACCTTGTATTTAAGGTCAGGGACTTACCCGGCCTCCTGACGCCCTCTTTATAAGACCTGTATTTAGAAGGCAGAGGACTTGTACCTTGGCCTCTCTGACGGCCTCTTTATAGACGTATTTAAAGTCAGAGCTCGACCTGGGCCTCTCTGACGGCCTTTTATTAGATGTATTTAAAGGGGCAGAGACTCGAACCGTGGCTCTTACGGTCCTCTTTATTGACCTGTATTTAAAGGGCAGAGACTCGTACCTGGCCTCTCTGAACGGCCCTCTTTATTGAACCTTATTTAAAAGGCCAGGACTCGTTACCTGTCCTCTTGACGGCCTTCTTTATTGACCTGTATTTAAAGGCAAGACTCTTACCGGCCTCTCTGACGGCCCTTCTATAGACCTGTATTTAAAGGTCAGAGACTCGTACCCGGCCTCTCTGACGGCCTCTTATAACCTGTATTTAAAGGGCAGAACTTGACCCGGCCTCTCTGAGGCCTTTTATAGAACCTGTATTTAAAGGCAGAGACTTTACCCGGCCTCTTCTGACGGCCTCTTTATAGACCTGTATTTAAAGGCAGAGAACTCGTACCTGGCCTCTCTGACGTGCCTCTTTATAGAACCTGTTATTTAAAGGTCAGAGAACTCGTTACCGGCCTCTTGACGGACCTCTTTATTAGACCTGTATTGTAGAAGGGCAAGACTTGTACCCGGGCCTCTCTTGACGCCTTTTATAAAAACCCCCTGTAATTTAAAGGAGGGAGGGGGACCTACCCGGCCTGCTCTGGACGGCTCTTTATAGGACCGTGTATTTAAGGGCAGAGACTGTACCTGGCCTCTTTGACGGCCTTTTATAGACCTGTATTTAAAGGGCAGAGCTTGTACCTGGCCTCTCTGACGGCCTCTTTATAGACCCTGTATTTAAAGGCAGGACTCGTACCTGGCCTCTCTGACGCCTCTTTTATAGACCTGATTTAAAAGGGCAGAGACTCGTACCCGGGCCATCTCTGACGGCCTCTTTATAGACCTGTATTTAGAAGCAGAAGGACTTGTACCCGGCCTCTCTGACGGCCCTCTTTATAGACCTGATTTAAAGGTCAGAGGACCTCGTACCGGCCTGCTCTGACGACTCTTTATAGACCTGTATTTAAAAAGGTTTCAGGATCTACCGGCCTCTCTGAACGCCTCTTTATAAGACCGTGTATTTAAGGGGCAGAGACTTGTACCCGCCTCTCTTGACGGCTTTATAGACCTGTAATTTAAAAGGTCAGAGACTCGTTACCCGCGCTCTCTGACGGCCTCTTTTAGACCTGTATTTAAAGGCAGAAGACCTCGTACCTGCCTCTTCTGACGCGCTCTTTATAGCCTATTAAAGGGCAGAGAGCTAGTACCTGGCCTCTCTTGCGGCCTGTTATAGAACCTGGTTATTTTGTAAAGTCAGAAGGACTCGTACCTGCCTCTCTGACGGCCTCTCTTATAGACTGATATTAAGGGCAGAGACTCGGTACCCGGGCCTCTCTGACTGCTCTTATAGAGCCTGTTATTTTAAAAGGTCAGAGGACTCGTTAACCCGGCCTCTCTGACGGCCTCTTTTATAGACCTGTATTAAAGGTCAGAGAACTCGTACCTGGCCTCTCTGACGGCTTTTCATAGACCGTGTATTTTAAAAGGGCAGAGACTCGTGACTGGCCTCTCTGACGGCCTCTTTATGACCTGTATTAAATCAGAAGACCTCTACCTGCCTTCTCTACGGCCTCTTTATAGACCTGTATTGAAAGGGCAGAGACCGTACCCGGCCTCTCTGACGGCCTCTTTATAGACCGTATTAAAGGTCAGGACTCGTACGTGGCCTCTCTGACGGCCTCTTTATAGAACCTGTATTTAAAGTCAGAGACCGTACCCGGCCTCTCTGACGGCCTTCTTTATAGACCCTGTATTAAAGTCAGAGAACTTCTACCTGGCCTCTCTGGACGGGCCCTCTTTATAGACCGTATTTAAAGGCAGGAGACTTGTACTGGCCTCTCTGACGGCCCTCTTTATAGACCTAGTATTAAAGGTCAGAGACTTGTACCTGCCTCTCTGACGGCCTCTTTATAGAGCCTGTATTTAAGGGAGAGACGTACCCGGCCTCTCTGACGGCCTCTTTATAGACCTGTATTTAAGGGCAGAGGACTCTCCTGGCCTCTCTGACGGCCTCTTGATAGAACCTGTATTTAAAAGGCAGAGACTCGGTACCTGCCTCTCTGACGGCCTCTTTATAGACTGGATTTAAAGGGCAGAGATCGTACCTGGCCTCTCTGACGGACCTCTTTAGACCTGTATTTAAAGTCAGAGAACTGACACTGGCCTTCTGAGGCCTCTTATAGACCTTGTATTTTAAAGGTCAGAGACTTCGACCCGGCCTCTCTGACGCCTCTTATAGCCGTATTTAAAGGTGCATGAGACTCGTACCTGGCCTCTCGACGGGCCTCTTTATAGACTGTATTTAAAGTTCGAGATTGACCCCGGCCTCTTGATGGCGCTCTTTATAGACCCCACTGTAATTTAAAAGGTTCAGAGACTGACCCGGCCTCTCTGGACGGCCTCTTATAGCACCTGTATTTAAAGTCAGAGATTGTACCTGGCCTCTCTGACTGGCCTCTTATAAGACCTGATTTAAAGGTAGAGACTCGTTACCTGGCCCTCTGACGGCCTCTTTATAGACCTGTATTTAAAGGGGGCGAGACTCGTACCCGGCCGTCTCTGATGGCCTCCTTTATAAGACCTGTAAAAATTTTTTAAAAGGTCAGAGAGCTGCGTACCTGGCCTCTCTTGAGCGGCCTCTATGAACCTGTATTTAAAGGGCAGAGACTCGACCTGGCCTCTCTGACGGCTCTTTATAGACTGTATTTAAAGGTCAGAGAATTCGTACTGTGGCCTCTGCTGACGGCCTCTTATAGACCTGTATTTAAAGGGCAGAACTCTCCTGGCTTCTCTGACGGCCTCTTTATGACCTGATTTAAAGGTCAGAGATCGGTACCCGGCCTCTCTGACGGCCCTTTTATAGACCTGGTATTTAGATCAGAGACTCGTACCGGCCTCTCTACTTGCTCTTTATAAGAACTGTATTTAAAGGTCAGAGACTCGTACCTGGCCTTCTCTGCGCCTCTTATAGAACCTGATTAAAGGCAGAGACTTGTACCCGGCCTCTCTGACGGGCGCCTCTTTATTAGACCGTATTTTAAAGGTCAGAGACTTTAGCCTGGCCTCTCTGACGCTCTTATTAACTGTATGTAAGTCAGGAACCGACCCGGCCTCTCTGACGGCCTCTTATAAGTACTTATGTTTAAAGGTCAGAGACCTCGTACCTGGCCTCTCTGACGGGCCCTCTTTATGACCTGTTTTAAAGGGCAGAGATCGTACCTGGCCTCTCTGACGGCCTTCTTTATTAGACCTGTATTAAAGTCAGGAGACTCGTTAACCCGGCTCTTCTGACGGCCTCTTTATAGACTGGTATTTAAAGGGCAGAGCTCGACCTGGCACTCTCGTGCTGTGGGCTGCTCTTATGACCTGTATTTAAAGGTTCAGAGACTCGTCGTACCCGGCCTCTCTGACGGCCTCTTTATAGACCTGTATTTAAAGGGTCAGAGACTCGTACCCGGCCTCTCTGACGGCCCTCTTTATAGACCTGTATTTAAAGGGCAGGACTCGTACCTGGCGTCTCTGTTGGTACGGCTTTTATAGACTGTATTTAAAGTCAGAGATCTACCCGGCCTCTCTGCGCCTCTTTATGAGACCTGTATTAGAAGGGCAGAACTCGACCTGGGCTCGCTGAGCCTCTTATAACCTGTATTTTAAGGGCAGAGACTCGTACCTGGCCGTCTGAATGGCCTTTGCTTTTTAGACCTGTATTTAAAGGGCAGAGACTCGTACCCTGGGCCTCTCTGACGGCTCTTTATAGACCTGTGATTTAAATCAGAACGCGGTACCCGGCCTCTTGACGGCCTGCTTTAAGACCTTTTTTTGTCATTTAAAAGGTCAGAGACTCGACCCGCCTCTCTGAACGGCCCTCTTATAGACCGTGGTATTTAAAAGGCAGTGGAGACTCGTACCTGGCATCTCGACGGCTTCCTTTATAGACGCTGTATTTAAAGGGTTCAGAGACTCGTACTTGGCCTCTCTGACGGCCTCTTTATAGACCTGTATTTAAAGGTACAAGAGATGTACCTGGCCTCTCTGACGGCCTCTTTATAGAACTTCGTATTTAAAAGGTCAGAGACTCGTACTGGCTCTCTGATGGCCTCTTTATAGAACGGTATTTAAAGGGCAGCAGACTTGTACCTGGCCTCTCTGACCGGCTCTTTAGTAGACCTACTTAAAGGGTAGAGACAGTAACTTGTGTGGGCCTCTTGATGGCGCTTCTTTATTAGACCTTGGTATTTAAAGTCGAGACTCGGTACACCGCGCCTCTCTTGACGGGCTCTTTATAGACCTGTAATTTAAAGGTCAAGAGACCGTAACTTGGTCGCGTGTTGTCCTCTCTGACGGCGCTCTTTATAGACCTGTACTTTAAAGGTCAGAGACTCGTACCTGCCTCTTCTGACGGGCCTCTTTATTAACTGTATTTAGTCAGAACTGTACCGGCCTCTTGACGGTCTTTATAGTACCTTGTATTTAAAGGTTCAGAGACTTGTACCTGCCTCTCTGACGTGAGCCTCTTATAGGACCGTATTTTAAAGGCGCAAGGACTTGTACCTGGCCTCTCTGCGGTCCTTCTTTATTAGGACCTGTAAATTTAAAGGTCAAACTTGTACCTGGCCTCTTGACGGCCTTTCATTTATAGACCTGTATTTTAGAAGGTCACGGAGACTGTACCTGCCTCTCTGACGGCCTCTTATCTAGACCTGACTTTAAGGGCAGAGATTTTACCTGGCCTCTCTGACGCCTCTTTATAGACCTGTATTTAAAGGGTCAGAGACTCGTACCCGGCCTCGTCTTGACGGCCTCTTTAGTAGACCTGTATTTTAAAGGTCAGAGGACTTGTACCTGGCCTCTTGCTGAACGGCCTTCTTTATAGACCTTATTTAAAGGTCCAGGACTGTACCTGGCCTCTCTGGACGGCCTCTTTAGTAGAGCCTGGTATTTAAAGGTCAGGACTGTACCTGGCCTCTCTACGGCCTTTTATTTAAGACCTGTATTTAAAGGCAGAGACTTGTACCCGGCCTCTCTGACGGACCCTCTTATAGGACCGTTATTTAAAGTCAGAGACTCTGTACCATGGCCTCTCTGACCGGCCTCTTTATAGTACCTTGTATAGGTATTTTAAAAGGTCAGAGGACTGTACCTGGCCTCTCTGCGCCTCTTCTATAGGCCTGTAGTTTAAAGGCAGTGAGACTTGGACCTGGCCTCTCTGACGGCCTCTTTATTGAACCTGTATTAAAGGTAAGACTCGGTACGCTGGGCGCTCTTACGGCTCTTATGACCCTGATTTAAAGGTCAGAGGGACTCGTACCTTGGCCTCTCTGAACGGCCTCTTTTGATTAGCCTGTTATTTAAAGGGCAGGATGTTAACCTGGCCTCTCTGATGGGCCTCTTTATGAGCCTGGAACATCTTCACGTGTTCATGTTGCTCTGCCAGTATTTCACGTATCCTCCGTGATCCGCCGTCAGCATCCACATGTCGTTATGAGACCAGGTCATGGCTCGCACCGGGCTGTCGTGGGCCCTAAATACCACCAAACCATCAGCAAAACATCAGCAAAACATCACTGAGACCAGGTCAAGAAATGGCAGTGATTATGGACTTTTACAAAAACCACTTCCACCTCTGCTAACACCAGACTAAACTAAACTAACAAATCCACCTCGACAGCAAGGCCGCTGTTGCTCTTTTGGATTAGGGTTAAGTGTAAATACCTGCAGGATGGTCTCGAAGTTGAAGGTGAGACCGTTCCACAGAGTGAATTCTCCACTGGAGGCCCCTGTGACGAGCCGTCGGCCCTCGGGGGTCCACTAGGGGGCAGAGCACAGTCAGTTTACAGAGGAGAGACTCTCAGCACAGGAGCTGAGGAGGCACTCACCCGGATGACGAACACCGGACACTTGACTTTATTGGTGGAGGTGCGGACGAACTTGGTGGTGACGGCGTTCATGGGTTACTGAGCATGCCCAGAGGTGGCACGAGCTGCAGGGGGCGCCACAGTTACAACCGGGATTACATTACAGATATGTTTATAAATATACAGTAGAGACGTACATGTATAATAAATATAAATACATGAACACTGACCTCGTTGTAGCAGGCGGCGTCCGCTGGATGGCCCGGTGGTCACGGTGGTCCCTCTGCCACAGACGGTTCTGAGGGACAGAGGAAAGAAACGCTCAGAACCTCGAGAGAATATCTGGAGTTTAGTCGAGAGCTTTATTCCGAATAACACGGCTCCGAACAACACCAGAGTCAGAAGAAAAACAACAACAAAAAACTACAAACTTTTAAAATTAAAAACTCTAAAAAACTTGGTATCTTTGGAAGAATTGTCTTTTTTTTAAGTGCTCAACTTAAAGTAGTTCTAAGTAACGTGTTTACCTTAATAAATCCTTCCCGTAGTCCCTCTGGGGTAATACAAGTGTTAATGGGATGATTGGGGGGTCTTTCATCTCCCCTGGTGTCTCTGGCCAGAAAACCACAATTGCAACTTTCCTGCCACCGGATCAGAGCCACCAATACACACTAATGGAATCATGAAGAAGAAGCTAACCGTATTTACAGCCGAGTCTGACTGAAACAAATGATCTCCATTGTGTAACTGGATGAACAATATCCCTCTGTCCCTTTGTCTTTCTGTCAGCGTAGTATTTACTCTCACGGACAATTAATGAGTAAAAACACAACATGTACGACACCTGCAGTGGCGCTTACGGCCTCTAGGGGCACGAGTTACTTAGGTCTGCTTTAAGTAACTTATTCTGGTTAATAAAGACAGACGTGACGATGATGTGATGAGCTAAACATGTCTCTTGGACGAAGGGGATGAGACGCACGAGTCTTCCTGTTCACGGCCTTCCTCACGTGTGTGTGGTGTAGGTGGTTATAGCGTGTGTGTGGTGTAGGTGGTTATAGCGTGTGTGTGGTGTAGGTGGTTATAGTGTGTGTGTGGTGTAGGTGGTTATAGTGTGTGTGTGGTGTAGGTGGTTATAGCGTGTGGTGTAGGTGGTTATAGCGGTGTGTGGTGTAGGTGGTTATAGCGTGTGTGTGGTGTAGGTGGTTATAGTGTGTGTGTGGTGTAGGTGGTTAAGCGTGTGTGTGGTGTAGGTGGTTAAGCGTGTGTGTGGTGTAGGTGGTTATAGCGGGTGTGTGGTGGTAGGTGGTTAGGTGGTGTGGTGTAGGTGTAAGCGTGTGTGTGGTGTAGGTGGTTATAGCGTGTGTGGTGTAGGTGGTTATAGGTGTGTGTGTGGTGTAGGTGGTTATATAGCGTGTGTGGTGTAGGTGGTTATAGGTGTGGTGGTGTGGTGTAGGTGGTTATAGCTGTGTGTGGTGTAGGTGGTTATAGTGTGTGGTGTAGGGTTAGGGTGTGGTGTAGGTGGTTATAGCGTGTGTGGTGTAGGTGGTTATAGCGTGTGTGTGGTGTAGGTGGTTTACAGCGTGTGTGTGGTGTAGGTGGTTACAGCGTGTGTGTGGTGTAGGTGGTTATAGCGTGTGTGGTGTAGGTGGTTATAGGTGTGTGGTGTAGGTGGTTATAGCGTGTGTGTGGTGTAGGTGGTTATAGCGTGTGTGTGGTGTAGTGGTTATAGCGTGTGTGTGGTGTAGGTGGTTATAGTGTGTGTGTGGTTAGGTGGTTATAGCGTGTGTGTGGTGTAGGTGGTTATATGTGTGTGGTGTGGTGGTAGGTGGTTATAGGTGTGTGGTGTAGGTGTTATAGCGTGTGTGTGGTGTAGGTGGTTATAGCGTGTGTGGTGTAGGTGGTTATAGCGTGTGTGGTGTAGGTGGTTATAGTGTGTGTGTGGTCTAGGTGGTTACAGCGTGTGTGTGGTGTTGTAGGGGCTTGTGTTGTAGGCGTTGTAGAGCGTTACCTCTAAGTAGCGGATCACAGTGGGGTTGTAGTCGATGGTCTTCCTGTTCACGGCCTTCCTCATGCGTTTGCCATCGAAGGTGAGCTGCTGCATCGCCTGCTGTTGAGCAAAGTCGGGCCGTTTGTAGAAAACCTGCCGCGGCGCCTGGTGTTGGAACGCGGCATGTGGAAGAACCGCTGCGGCGAGCCCAGGTCCGACGCCATGGCGACCGTGGGGAGGGGCGGGGCCTGGACCCGTTACAACCTGCAGACACACGGGAATATCACGATTTTTGAATTATAAACTCCCGATTTCGATTTTTATAGTAACTACAATCACTTAATTGCACACTGAAGAAACAGATTGAATTATTACTAATTTATTCAACTTTGTGATAATCAACAAAGCAAAAACAGGCTTAGAACTACAGCAAACTAACTCTATACATTCAAACACAATAAAACTCCAGACAATAAAAGTAAAATAGTAACACTAAGTTTGGTAAAGGCTTGTTGTGTCTGTCGCTGTCTGACCCTTTCACAATAAGAGTCTTATGAAAATAGGTGATTATCAGTCGAGTTGTCGACAAATTGGTGTGGTTTACCTCAAGGTTCCATTCTGGGCCCAAAATTGTTTAACATGTACATTAACGACATTTGTAAAACGTCTCAATACTTAAATTTATCTTGTTTGCTGACGATACAAATATTTTTGCATCAGGTGACGACTTACAGCAACTGTGTCGGATTGTTAACTTGGAACTCAAAAGTGTCAATAAGTGGTTCAAACAAAATAAATTATCTCTAAATCTGAGTAAAAGCAAAATGATGATATTTGGCAACTGTAATTCCAATGCTCAGGAAGCAATTCAGATAGAGGGTGTTGTCATAGAGCGAGTGCATGAAATCAAATTCCTTGGAGTTATTATAGATGACAGAATTACTTGGAAAGCTCATATTAAATATATATCTACGAAACATTTCTAGAAGTATTTCAGTAATAGCAAAAGCAAAGCACATTTTAAAACATCAAAGCTCTACATATCTTATACTGTTCTCTGATTTTGCCATATTTATATTATTGTACTGCGGTTTGGGGTAGTACTTATAAAAACACATTAAAACCAATAGTATTGTTGCAAAAAAGAGCTATCCGAGTAATTCATAAAGTTGGGTTTTTGGACCACACAAACTCATTATTTTTAAAATCAAAGATCATGAAGTTCTGTGACATTGTTGAGTTCCAAACTGTACAGATGTTATACAAAGCAAGATACAAAACTGTTGCCAGGCCAAATACAAAGAAGGTTCCAAGAACGTACTGGTTGTTATGAATTACGTGACGAATTAAACTTTAGGACTCAGAAACATAGCTCAACTTTGAAAAGCTTAGCCCAACAGTTAATGGTGTACAATTGTGGAATAAACTGGAGATGGAGTTGAAACGAAGTCCAAATATCAACCTGTTCAAATATAAATACAAACAAAAGACTTTTGAAACATACAGAGAACAGAAATGTGTTGCCACTAGGAGGCGCAGTAGGATCAATTATCTATAATCAAGGAAGAGTGTTGCTGCTTGGAACGGTTGTCATTCTATTGCTCAAATTTACAAATTGAGAATTAGGGTAGGCAAGTTATGAATCTGTTTGAGAGGGACCCTCCCAACGGGCTCAAAACCCTGTCTTTTAATGCACCACTCAGCATAGGAACATCATCTACAAAATCAGCTGTTAGGGCAGCTGGGTGGGGGTTTGTTGATGGGGAGTTACTGCCCTCTTCAACTGGCCCGCTCTACACCCTGGCTTTTTAATGCACCTCACCTGATTCTCGTTCCTCTGAAGAATGCAGAAGAACTGTGGCTTTAAAGTCTAGTTTGGGCATTAGATTTGCTTCTGCCTGGATAAAGCCTAACCCTTTATTTATAGGTTTAATGTGACAAGTATTAATAACAAATATAATTCCAGTGAGCTCTGATGTTTCAGACCTGTATCTCCACCACAGGTCAGACCTGTATCTCTACCACAGGAGGATCAGACTGTATCTCCACCACAGGTCAGACCTGTATCTCCATCACAGGAGGATCAGACCTGTATCTCCACCACAGGAGGATCAGACCTGTAATCTCCACCACAGGGTCAGACCTGTATCTCCACCACAGGAGGATCAGACCTGTATCCCATCACAGGGTCAGACCTGTATCTCCACCCAGGAGGATCAGACCTGTATCTCCACCACAGGAGGATCAGACCTGTATCTCCACCACAGGAGGATCAGACTGTATCTCCATCACAAGGAGGATCAAGACCTTTTCTCCATCACAGGAAGGATCAGACCTTTATCTCATCACAGGTCGGACCTGTATCTCCACCACAGGAGGATCAGACCTTTATCTCCATCACAGAGGATCAGACCTGTATCTCCATCACAGGAGGATCAGACCTGTTATCTCACCACAGCGAGGATCAGACCTGTATCTCACCACAGGAGGATCAGACTTTTATCTCACCACAGGAGGATCGACCTTTATCTCCGACCACAGGAGGATCAGACTGTATCTCCATCAGCTACGGAGGATCAGACCTTTATCTCACCACAGGAGTCAGCACCTTTAATCTCCCCACAGGAGGATCAGACCTGTATCTCCACCACAGGAGGATCAGACCTGTATCTCCATCACAGGTCAGACCTGATATCTCCACCACGAGGAACTTCGGACCTGTACTCCACCACAGGAGGATCAGACCATGTATCTTCCACACAGGAGGATTCAGACCTTATCTCCACCACAGGGCGGATCAGACCTGTTCTCCACCACAGGAGATCGACCCTGTTATGCTCCACGAAGGGAGGATCAGGACCTTTATCTCCATTCACAGGAGGATCAGGACCTTTATCTCCAGCCACAGGCAGATTCAGACCTTTATCTCAGCACTAGAGGATCAGACCTTATCTCCATTCACAGGAGGATTCAGGACCTTTAATCTCCAGCACAGGAGGATCAGCCCTTCTATTCTCCATCACAGGAGGATCAACTGTATTCTCATCACAGGAGGATCAGACCTTTTATCTCCATCACAGGAGGATCAGACCTGTCTCACCACAGGAGGATCAGACCGTGTATCTCCACCACAGGAGAGAGGATCAGACCTGTATCCTCCACAGCAGGAGGATCAGACTTTATCTCCACCACAGGAGGATCAGACCTGCATCTCCATCACAGGTGAGTGTCAGCCTGTATCTCCACCACAGGAGGATCAACCTTTATCTCCATCACAGAGATCAACCTGTTATCTCATCACAGGAGGATCAACCTTTGTCTCCATCACAAGGGAGATAGACCTTTATCTCCACCACAGGAGGACAGACCTTTATCTCCACACAGGAGGATCAGCCTTTATTCCAGCACATGAGGATTCAGGAACCCTTTATCTCACATCACAGGAGGATCAGACTTTATCTCCACCACCAGAGGCATCAGACCTTTATCATCCAGCACAGGGAGGATCAGACCTATCTCCATCAACAAGGAGGATCAGACCTTGTATCTCCACCACAGGAGGAAGTCAGACCTTTACTTCTCCATCACAGGGAGGGATCAGACCTTTATTCTCCAGCACAGGAGGATCAGACCCACCATCAGGTAAATCACTTTAACTTAAATAACCTTGGATTTTCAGGGTTTTTACCTACAGAGACTATAAGCGCAAAAACCAATCGAGACACTTCATCATCAAAAAGGCCGATATTAGAGCTGCACCGGATATCGGACACGGTTGTGATATCGGCTATATTAGAGCTGCAACGATTCTATCGGGCCGTGGTGACAAGCTCCACAACAAGAAATAAAACTAGGACTAAATCGGACATGTTAACCTCTAAAACCAGGGTTTACCCAACTTTTTTGTTCGCCGAGGGCCCAAAATGAAAACAGTTCCTGGGGTGCGGGCAAACACGTGATGTCAAGAGTGAAACACATATAACTGCAAAATAATTATAAGTTAATTTATTATTATCTTTGCGCAATAACATTTGATTTGATTATCTATTGCAACTAAATGCTACATTAATTACTTGTTATACTATGGCAAAGCTTAGTTTTAGTCAAACCCAGAATTTCAACACATTGCAGCAAATATAGTGCAAAATGTAAACAACAACAACAATGCCTGTATCTATAGCACCTACAGTGAACCTTCCCTCATTGGCATTTGTAACTCAAAGGAATTGCCATATTATCATTTGAAAGTTGTCAGTTCAGCATCAATTCTTGTTTAAAGTCCGTTTTTAACATGAACTATGTTGATGTCAACAACTTTGCAATAAAAGTTGGAAATACTGTTTTGAAAGTTGATGCTACAACGCGTCTGTGATAAAACACCAAGACACCACCAACAGTTGTTTCCTTAACCTCTTTGCGAAGGGAGTGAAACAGCGCCCCCGTTTGACGTGGTGGTCAAAAAAGTGTACTGCAGCCATATTTACCATTGGGAATGAATGTAGAGAGTTCGTATTAACCATACGTGGAGAAAAGTGGTACTCTCTGGCGGGCCAATGGGAATTGTCGCGGGCCAAATCTGGCCCGCGGGCCCCACTTTGGCACCCCTGCTCTAACCCCTCGCCTGACTGAGCACAGCTCAGCTTTACCAAATCTAAAAACGGCTTATTGCCCAAAAAGCGACGAAAACAAGATGTAAAAGAACAGTTTACTTTGGTCAAACTGTAGATAAAACCAAATGCTCCTTTGTGCAGTGAATAAATACGCGGCAGGAGGTATATAGTGCTTATAGTGTTACTGAACGATCAGTGATTATTTGCATTTATCGAAGAGTCCCGTTTCTTTTTATGCTCAAACACTACATGTGAACGCCACACACGCAGAAAGGAGCCACCTTTCATTTCAAACAGAGGAGAAGGACTAAACCTGTGGATAAAATGTGGTGGGTTCTCCTTTTAAGTCCTACAGTAAAGAGTCACAGTTTTTCCACAAATGTAGAATTAAAGTTCCCTTTAATTCAAGGCTTTGTCAGCGACGCCTTTAGGAAAGAGCTGCCAAAATCTTATGGGTTTGTTTTTTCCTACTATTAAACTATGAACAATTTAAAATAATCAGGAACTATAATCAGGAACTATAATCAGGAACTGTAATCAGAACTGTAATCAGAACTTAATCAGGAAAATGTAATCAGGAACTAATCAGGAAAAAATCAGAACTATAATC
Organism: Neogobius melanostomus; assembly: GCA_007210695.1. NCBI lineage: Eukaryota > Metazoa > Chordata > Actinopteri > Gobiiformes > Gobiidae > Neogobius > Neogobius melanostomus. Next base: position 129,740 of record VHKM01000687.1, read on the forward strand.
AGGAAATTATCAGAACTAATCAGGAAATAATCAGAAATATAACTTCAGGAACTTATCAGGAACTTACACTCAACAAATATCTTAAACGCAAACACCTTTGTTTCTGCTCATTTCATGAGATGGACTATAAAGATCTAAATTCATTCCAAGATACACAATATTACCATTTCTCTTCAAACCATTGCTTTCACAAATCAGTTCCAAATGTGTGACAGTGAGCACTTCTGCTTGCTGAGATATAATCCATCCACCTCACGGTGTGCCCATCAAGATGCTGATCTGACATCCATGATTAGTTGCACAGTGTACTTATACTTGCCCAACAATAAAAGGCACCCTGAAATGCAGTTTTTCTTATTGGGGGTCTTGGGGACTCAGTCATATCTGGTGTGACCACACATCTGCCTCATGGCAGTGCCCACACATCTTCTTCGCATTAGAGTTTATCCAGATTGTCAATTGTGCCTGTGGAACTGTTGGTCCCTTTCAATTGGCTGTGCGAATTGCTGGGATATTAGTGGGAACTGGTACACGGCTGTCGTATCTCGCTGGTTCAAGCCACATCCCAACATGCTCAATGGGTGACATGTTCCGCGTGAGTATTGCTGCCATGCAAGATACTGGGACAATTTTCAGCTTCAAGGAATGTTACAGATCTTGCAACATGGGGTCCGTGCAAATTATCTTGCTGACAACATGAGGCTGATGTTCATGGATGTATGGCACCAATGGGCCTGAGGATCTTCATCACGGTATCTCTTGTGCATTCAACAAATGCCATTCAATAAATGCACCTGTGTTCTTCGTTTTCCATACACAGATGCCTGCCATACCATAACTCCCACCACCACCATGGGCCACTCGATCCAAACATTGACCATCAGCAAGCGCTACCCACAACTCACAACACGCTGTCTGCCATCTGCCCTGAACAATGTAAACCGAAGATTCATCCGTTTGAAGAAGAACACCTCTCCAACGTGCTCCAGACTCCATCGAATGTGAGCATTTGCCCACTCAAGTCTGTTACCGCACGAGCTAGAGTCAGGTCAAAGACCCCGGATGAGGACGACGAAGCAGTTGAGCCTTCCCTGAGACGGTTTCTGGACAGTTTTTGTTGCTCAGAAATTGTATGTTATGCAAACCCTCAGTTTTCAGCAGCTGTCTGATAAGTGGCTGGTCTCAGGGACGATCTTTGAGGTGAACCTGCTGGATGTGGAGGTCCTGGCTGGGTGTGGTTACACGTGGTCTGCGGTGTGAGCCGGTCGATCTGTTACTGCCATATTCTCTGAAACGCCTTTGGAGACGGCTTTATGGTGGAAATGAACATTCAATGCGAGCAACAGATCTGGTTGACATTCCTGCTGTCAGCTGCCAAGTGCTAACGCTCCCTCAATGCCTGGGATCTGTGGCATTTTTTGCTTGTAGAGACAAAACTGCACATTTCAGGGTGGCCTTTTTATTGTGGGCAGTTAAGGTAAACTGTGCCCTAATCATGATGTCAGTATCAGCATCTGATGTGGCACACCTGTTGAGGTGGGAATGGATTATCTACAAAGCAGAAGTGCTCACTATCACACATTTGCGGATGATTTGTGAACAATGTTTGAGATAAATGGTAATCATTGTGTTTGGAATGAATTTTAGATCTTTAAGTCCATCTCATGAAAAATGGAGTGTTATATATCAGAACTATCAGGAACTATAATCAGGAACTACTAATCAGGAACTATATCAGAACTATAATTCAGGAATATAATCAGGAACTATAATTATAGTTCCTGATATATAGTTCCTTATTATAATCAGGAAACTATAATCGGAACTATAATCAGCTAATATAATTTAGTTCCTGATTCATATTCAGGAACTATAATCAGGAACTATAATTCAGGAACTATAATTATAGTTTCCTGATTATTTGTTCCTGATTATAATCAGGAAACTTATAAATTTAGTTCCTGATTATAGTCCTGATTTATTAATCAGGAACTTATAATGTATTAGTTCCTGATTATTAGTTCCTGATTATAATCAGGAACTATAATCAGGAATTATAATCAGGGAAATATAATCAGGAACTCATAATCAGAACTTATAATTAATTCCGATTATAGTTCCTGATTATAATCAGGAACTATAATCAGGAATTATAATCAGGGCGATTCTGTCTCACAACAGACAAGAGTTTGAAACGTGATGAAAGTGAGCGTTTAAGTTCATGGATGATACAGTGGAACGTCTCCGTCAGTGACGTCTCTTTCACAGTGCGTCAACTGTGACAGAGACGTCACTGTGACAGATAAATGAACGTCTCTGTCACAGTGAGTCTCCGTCACGTACGTCTCTGTGATGAAGGCTCATCAGGACTAAAATCCCAAAACTAAATCAAAGTAAAAACCTGTACTTCAATTAAGGAACAAACATGTACATAGGGGATTTACACACTTAAATCAAAGGTCAGAAAACATCTGTCACTGGCCACTAAAAACTGTACTAAATGCATTGATAATATATCCATTTATTCACAGAGTGCAGACTTGTGATTTATTAACTATAATATATTTGAGAGCAACGTGTCTGGTCGGTGAGCTCCTTTAATAACTTTTTCATCTCTTCATCTGGACCTAAAAGACCTGTTCTAAAGGACATCACCACTGCCCTTAACAGGCAAGATAACACAACAAGCGTTCATCTGTGCCCCCAGCCTCAGGGTCCGGGTCTGGATCAACCCCCAGCAGGGCTCCGGGATCTGGATCAACCCCAGTCATAGCTCGGGTCTGATCAAACCCACGAGCTCAGAGGCTCCGGGTTGGATCAACCCCAGCTCAGAGGCTCGGTAGGATCAACCCCAGCTCAGAGGCTCGGGTCTGACAAACCCCCAGCCTCAGAGCTCCGGGTCTGGATCAAAACCCCACTCAGAGAGCTCCGGGTTCTCTGGATCAAACCCACAGCTCAGGGCTCCGGGTCTGGATCAAACCCCCAGCTAGAGGCTCCGGGGTCTGGATCAACCCACAGCTCAGAGGCTCCGGGGATATGGTCACCCACAGCTCAGAGGTCCGGGTCATGGCATAACCACAGCTCCGAGGCCCGGGTCTGACGATCAAAACCCCAGCCGGAGTCTTCGGTCGGATCAAAACCCCCAGCCCGGGGTCTCCGGGTCTGGATCAACCACCAGCCCGGAGTTCGGGTCGGTTAAGGGAAAGTAGGATGAGTTTGGAGCTTGTTTGCAATAGAACAAGGAAAGCCTCGCAAGTGCGTCATTAGATTGAATTCCACTCAAACTGTATCTGGACTAAACCTTTTCACATTTTCATCAAAAGTAAAAACAACGAATGGAAACTGTTCCTAAAGTAAAGATACGGGTGAGACTTCAGAGCAGATAGAATGTGGTTCAAACGTTCATTTATTTCTGAATTTAAGCTTAACTGTGGTGAAACTTAATGTATGAAACAGGCATCACAAATGTCAGCCTTGTGTTTTTAACTGTTATGACTCACAGTCCAGTTTCAGAAAGTCTAATTTTTGAGAGTTTTTATTGGGGTTTTTTTCAGCTGAGCCAATACATAATCAAAGTTATACAAATAGGCTAGATGTGATGAGAGCATCATATTTTAGATTTGACAGTTTAAGCTGAATTACAGAAATGAACTTTAACCATATTCTAATGTTCAGAGTTTGTAGAAACAAACGTTTCCTTCAGACCAAACATGTTTGTGCTCAGAGTTTAGACTTCTACTCGAGTCAACCATAATGAAGCATCTGTTATTTACTCGAATATAAATTATTGTTACTTTTTCTGCTGTGAATAAATATTTAACTAACTTTTCTGTTTTCAGGTTTTGAGCTAAATTATTAACATTTAAACTTTCAGCTGGAAACAAACAAATCACTGATCTTTACAAAATCTGTGAAATAATGATTATTAAATCTTTATATGATGATGATAATAATAATGATTATTAAATCATTATTATTTCCCTGATTCAAAGTTTCTTTTATTTCAAGAGTCATTTTGTCCAAATGCTTTTTTCTCACATCAGTCGCTCCTTCAGACTTTAACTTTAGTGACTGAACCAGATAAACCTGATTTATTCACTTTTAATAAATGTTGTTAAATAATAAACATCTGTTTTCAAACTAACCAGATCCAAAATCCTCTGAAAAATTCTTTAATAATAAAATGTCACTAAATAAACCAAACATTTAGACCTGGCTCTGAACTTGAAGAGTTTGTTGCTGAAAATACGGTCTGTGGAATTTGGGGCATTTTTCTATCAAACACCAGACAAACATGTAATACACGTAATACAAACATGTATTACATGTAATACACGTAACACAACATTGTATTACATGACACGAATACAAACATGTATTACACGTAATACAAACATGTAATACACGTAATACAAACATTAAAACAGTAATACAAAATGTATTACATGTAATACAAACTGTATTCATGTAATACACGTAACACAAACATGATTACATGAATACACGTAATACAAACATGTATTACAGTAATACAAACATGTAATACACGTAATACAAACATGAATACACGTAATACAAACATGTATTACATGTAATACAAACATGTATTACATGTAATACACGTAACACAAACATGTATTACATGTAATACACGTAACACAAACATGTATACATGTAATACACGTAACACAAACATGTAATACACGTAATACAAACATGTAATACACGTAATACAAACATGTATTACGTGTAATACAAACATGTATTACGTGTATTACATGTTTGTGTGGTGTTTATGTCCGTCTCTGCAGCAGAAGTTTCCCATGATCACCTGCAGCGCTTCAGTCCGATCATTCACTAAATGATTGTAAATATGTTTACCCAGAGAAAGTCCTTCTGACCTCAGAGGAAAATGTATTTAATCCACATTAAGAGAACACTTTATCAGCAAAGGAGGTCAATAATGGAACATCTGCTGCGACGGGTTAAAACAAGCTCTTTTCACTTCAAATATTTACAAGAGAATAATCATAATGGAAAAATACTGGATAATAATAATATATAAAAATACTGGATAATAATAATAATAATAATAATGGAAAATACTGGATAATAATAATAATAATAATGTAAAAATACTGGATAATAATAATATAAAAATACTGGATAATAATAATAATATAAAATACTGGATAATAATAATAATAATAATGTAAAAATACTGGATAATAATATAATGTAAAAATACTGGATAATAATAACAATAATGTAAAAATACTGGATAATAATAATAATAATGTAAAAATACTGGATAATAATAAAAATAATAAAAATACTGGATAATAAAAATAATTAAATACTATATAATGTAAAATACTGGATAATAATAATATAATGTAAAATACTGGATAATAATAATAAATGTAAAATACTGGATAAATAATAATGTAAAAATAGTGGACAGATGGTGTGGACACTGGTCACTCGTGTCCATGTTGTGAACATTAACTGCTGCAGCTTTAGCTTCTGCTCATTTATTGTGTTCATTGTTTGACTTGTATGTTTTGAATGATCTGTAAATGACCAAAGCGAAATAAATGAAATTAAATTTAAAAACAGACGTCGTTCGTCTCCTCGTTATTAATGATTCAGTTTTTCTGGATTTTCTTTGTTTTGTTCACACACGCGTCATTGAAATAAACCAGACTGTTTTTCCTCACAGTACTCGAGTAGTTGTTTGGTTGATGTTTTACTTGTACTTGAGTAAATAAGTTAAAGTAACGTTACTCTGATAAATATGTTAAATCTCCACAGACTCACATTTCCTCATCACTTTAGTCAAACTTACATTTGTGTGACTGAAACTGTTTCTCTGTCTGACTCTGAAGTTTGGATGATTTAGTCACTAAGTCTCAAACACTGCTCTGATTAACCCGTTAACCTCCGCCTTAACTGAGCACATTTCCTCCAGCTTTACCCAAATCTAAACGCTGACAGCCTTTAGGCCAGTGTCACGCCTCATTTGAAAGCTAAGACCTACGAGACTCGTCTAAACTGTCTCACATCACTTCCATTGTTGCCTTTTCGTCGCTGTTTTCAAGAAGCTTTTAGACTTGGATAAAGCCAAACTGTAACGTGCTCGGCTCAGGCGGGGGTTAAAGCTGTGGTACCTGATTTTAATTTGACTCGTTTCTAGCTCCTGCATGTCCGAGTAGTTTATATGCAGGTTTCACGCCCGTGTGGAGGTAAAGTGAAGGACACAATAAACTGCACTGATGGAGATTCTTGTGTCGCTCAATAAGACACAACAAACTCGGAGGTAAAAACAACAAAGTCCAGCTTTAAGAGCTTGAAGATGATTATAATGAATATTATAAATGCAAAGCTGACTCTTGGTTGAGTAAATCTGGACTACAATGATAGACTAACGGAGTGTGAGCTGATGACGTGTCGTTGCAATAGTACTTTAGTTTCTTAGTTACAGACTCATATACACAGTAATGGAAGCTGAAAAGGAGTCGGCTGAAGCTAAAGCTTATGTGAAACCTAATCCTGCTTTGGATGAAACTAAAGACTGAATTCAAACAGTGTCAGAATGAACACGGACTCAAATACCTTGTCCAAATGTGTTTTGACAGAACACTTTAGTTGGTGCAGAGACTAAAGCTCCTCCAGGTCCGTCCGGTGTGGAGCTGCTCCCTCTGGGCGCTGCGCTGCGGTCGCCCAGCTCTCCTGAAACTGACCTCTGTGGGACGGCTCAAACGCTATGGACACAAAATAAGAGTCTCCATGTAGCAGATCTATCAGAGTGTCCTTCATGTGGAGTTAAACACTGAACAGGGCTGGACACGGTGACAGTAAACCAGTCCTTTAACCATACTCATCTGAAAACTAATACTTTAAACTTTACATTTGGATCATTTATTGAGCTCAAACGACCAACAAACTTACATTAACTAAAGAACAACAGAAACAGTCATTTTTCCTTATAAGTTTCCTCATTTGTCCATGTGTTTTTTTCTCACCTTTTTTCCTAAATGTAAAATAAATAAAATCCGCTTTTATCCCCCTTTCCCAATTGTTTTCAACTTCTCTTTTAAGTTTCGACCAACAGCATCAAAACTTGAATATATTCATTTTCTCTCTCCCAGACTGGTTTGGTTTAACAGCGCCCAGCCCTAATAAATAAAAGTCAATATAAGTGAGTATTGATTCTGACGTGAATGTGTGCGGCTCTAAGCCCCTCCCACTTCCACCAACTTTATTTTACTTTATTTTCCTTTATTCAACTTTTATTGACAATTTCCCAAAATCCAAAAGGGCAAATGTCACGTTTTATTCCACAAAAAAAGTTCATTCAAAAGTATAGAAAAAGAATCACAGCAGTGAATAAAGTTTACAACAACAATCAGCATCAACAAAGTGACAACAGCTTCAGTTAAACAGCATTTTCACACAAGAACAATTCACATTAACCCTGCCCTGAACACGGACTTTAATCAAAGAACTTAGACGAGGTTTGGTCTGGACCTGACTTGTCCTAAAGTAAAAGTCCTGCAGAGCCTTAACTCTCACCTACATTAAACAATAGCAGAACTAAACTACATCTACATACGGGTCGGCCACAATCAAAGCTTCCCTACACATTTTACACCATATAAATACAAATATATGAGCGCATTTTCTACAGTTCGGCTTTACTCAAATCTAAAGGTTCACAGCCTGTAATCCAGAGTAACGCCTCATTTGAAAGCTAAGCCCAACAAAACTTTTTTTCGTAGATTTTATTGTCGTGTTTTTGCTCCTTTCTTCATCACTTTTTCCTTCCTTTTTGACACTTTTTTGTGGCGTTATCGTTGCTTTTCTGGCACGTTTTTGTCACATTTTAGTTGCGTCTTTGTTGCTTCTTTGTTACATATTTATTGCGTTTTCATCCTCGTTCTCGTCTCCATTTTGGCGCCTTTTTCAGAAAGCTTTAAGATTTGGGTAAAGCCTAACTGGACGCCCTATACCAGATTGTGTTTAATTAGAAACAATGAAAGAAGAAGCCACTAAATAAACATGTTAGTTGTGATCTAAACTCATTCCTAACTTTCCTAAGATATTTGTAGCATCACAATTATTCACAGGGTCGAGTTTGTCGCACATTTCACAACTTGCAGGGTAAATGCTACAAAACCAGCCTGCAGACTCATGTTTTTAAATAATTCTAAGTAGACGTACACATCTTACCCCCAAAGGTCTAGACTTTTCAATACACTAAAGGTGGACAAAATAAATTTCGTTCCATTTCTTGAAACAAAATCAGGTATAGTGCCTTAAAAAAAAAGCAATTTGTGTGTGTGTGTGTGTGACAACGTATGGAAAGTGATCCGCTTAGATGAGCTTTGTAGATTTGGGTAAAGCTGAACTCGAGAAAATGTGCTCGGTTCAGGTGGGGATTAAGAGGGTAAGAGATTAAAACAGGAATTTATTTTGTTTTTAGACGTGTAGAACGAGCGTTTAGCTCATAACGTGGGCACTGTGTATGTTTATTAAGGGTTTATTAAGGCTCCAAACTTAAACAGCACATTCTAAACATCAATGAAACAAAACTTAATTGAAAGAGGGTGTTTTTTTTCACGTAAGAGCACATTATTTGACTCTCTGACTGTGGCCGAGCCGTTAACATCCTTCTAACTGCGCTCAGTCGCTGGAATAATAACATTGTCCTCACGTTGTAACCGACCTGCTAAAGCTAATGCTAACACAAAGCTAAACGGTGCTAAACTTGAACAAACTGCCCTTTTCTAAAGCGGTTTAAACTGTCAGGTCGGATTAAAAAGCGACTGACGCCTACACTCTACAGTCTGATCCAGATACTTTGTCGGCAGCGCTTTATTCGAGGCGCTGAGCTGAAACGCGGCCTGCTAACGGCGCTAGCCCCGGCTGAAGCTAACGGCGCTAACCCTGGCTGAGGCTAACCCTGCCCGGGGGAGACACTCACGACAGTCCGCTGCAGAGTAACTATCTAGCGGTCATTAACTGGCTAGATGCTCCGTAACGCGTCCCTCCGCTGAAACATTGCTTTATTAGAGCTGTTTATTTCAGAGTTTATGTGTTTCATCCGCCGCACGCCGAGTCCATCTCCGGAGCCAGATCTGCGGCACTAATGCACTCTGGGAAACGGAGTACGGCGCGGGCGGGAGAGGGGCGTCACCGCGCGGTGAGTGATGGGAAACCGAGTTTTTTATCGAAAAAGAAAAAGAAATGATAAAAATAGACAAATAGGGAAAATATTCTAAGGGAAAACACCTCTTAACCCCCGCCTGAACCGAGCACATTTTCTCCAGTTTGGGCGTTAGCATTAGCCTGCTCAATGTATTTTTCCCATATAATAGAGTTCGGGAATGTGATGTCATATCGCTAAGCATTATGGGATTAGCAGCAATTGTAAACTAATGGAGATTTTAAAAGTTAAATTACTGGAGTTATTGTTCACATTAAACACTTGGACACCACAGTGTGTTAGATGTATTTACCAGCAGTAACTCAGCAGCTAAAGGAGTTGTTCCACAGCTTTTTTTCTCCACTTTTATACTGTTTTTAGCTAATGTTAGTCAATGGAAATGTATGCTAACTGCTGCATAGATGGCGCATCTCCATGGTAACTGGGAATTTCCCGAACTCTATAGCCGTTAGCTTTAACCTGCTCAATTTATTTTCCTATAGCCGTTAGCATTAACCTGCTCATTTATTTTCCTATAGCCGTTAGCATTAGCCTGCGCAATGTATTTTTCCCATAGACGTTAGCATTAGCCTGCTCAATGTATTTTTCCTATAGCCGCTAGCATTGGCCTGATCAAAATATTTTTCCTATAGCTGTTAGCATTAGCCTGATCAATGTATTTTCTTATAGCTGTTAGCGTCTGGAATAAAGTGTCAAAATAACAAGCGTGAAAACGCAACAAAACTGATAAAAAACGTGACAAATACACAACAGAAAAGCAACAAAAGAGCAACAAAAGCGTGACAAAAGCTGCCAGAAAAGCAACAATAACACTACAAAAAAGTGAGAAAAGAGTGACAAGAGCAAAAAAAGCATGACGAAAATATGACAAAACGTGATAAAAATAAACTAAAACACATTTAAAAATAATTGAAAACACCTAACTAACCTGGCAACAACACAACAATAAACGTACAATCAGTTTTGTAGGCCTTAGCTTTCAAATGAGGTGTTACAGTGTGTTCTCCAGTCGAGAAAGCTTTTAGATTTAGGTAAAGCTGAACTGGAGAAAATGTGCTTGTCAAGGCGGGGTGGGTAAGAGGTTATTACATATTATATTTAGATCACACTAAATCCTTGAGACGTTTGTGTTATGTGCAATTGCACGAGTCCGTATATACTTCTTTATGGCTTGGATGAAGTGATATTATTAGCACATACACAACAAATCCAGTCAATAATCATCCATTTAAAAATGAAATAAAATCAATAAAATAAAATAAAACCAAATAGAATTAAATAAAATAATAATCACACATTTTGGGTTAATTTGACTATTTTAAATGATACAAAATTCAGCAAAAGTATTTAAAAACTCTAACCTTAATTCAAAGTGAAGGTTCATATGTTTTAGTGTAAAACTACTGTAAGGAAATCATAAATAGAATATATATGTAAGGGATAATGCACGACGAGGTGTCCATTATCAGAAATAACTGGACTCCGCGGAGGCGTGAACCGTCCGACGCGCTTCCGCGGAGTCCAGTTATTCTGATAATGGACACCTCGGAGTGCATTATCCCGCTTATACCATGGTCCGGCAAACTGAAACTGTTCATTGGACCTGTTTACTTATTTTTTAAGTCCTGGGCAGGAGTTATTTCCCTTTTTAATCAGTTTACCAGAACTAGTTCATCTCAATTGTTTACCGTTACTATGGAAACAGCTGCAGTGGAGTGATATAGAATGTGATTTAAAGGGATACTTCGGATTTTGACATTGGGCCTCATTTCCTAGTTATCCAGAGTGTTGTTGATGTCTGGAGATATTTTTTTCTTAAATTCATGCAGTTCTTATATTTGAAGAGTCTAGTTGCGCTAGCCTAGAGCAGGCTAAAGCAGTTCTATGGTAACGCTAGCCCGCATTAAAAACAGTCTGGCGCACTCCACAGTGCACCTGAGGTAAATCACTTATAACACCAGACTAACCATATAAATGTCTATGTCGATAGGTTAATTTTAACCATTTTGCGTTTAAAATAACTTATATTTGAGCGGCATCAACTTCGTGGCTGTAAGCTAAGCAGCGGCGGAGTGATCTGCGAGAAAAATAGTCCCTCAAAATGCGGTAATTCATGTGATACAAGGTCAGTTTTATTAAAAAAAATATTCTATTAACACAGACATTTATATGTTAGTCTGGTGTTATAAGTGATTTACCTCAGGTGCACTGTGGAGTGCGCCAGACTGTTTTTTAATGCAGGCTAGACTTTACCATAGAACTGCTTTAGCCTTGCTCTAGCCTAGCGCAACTAGACTCTTCAAATATAAGAACTGCATGAATTTAAGAAAAAATATCTCCAGACATCAACAACTCTCTGGATAACTAGGAAATGAGGCCCAATGTCAAAAATCCGAAGTATCCCTTTAACTGTTTTTTTAACTGGTGTACATTATCACTTTTAATGGACACCTTCCAACCAATCAGAATCGAGTATTCACCCAGACCATGCTATAAATATAAATATATATATATTATATATAATATATATATATATATAATATATATAATTAATTTAAATAAAAACATAAAAGCGTACAGTTGTAAACTTGGCCGCACGTGATGCCAGCGCTGCCGCCAGCCAATCAGAGCGCAGAGAGCGAGCTCGTGCCGCAGCCTGTGTTCAACGGCCGGTAAGTCTCATCAAACTCACTTTCTCCCGAAATACTCGATAATTTCTCCCTTTATGTCGCTTGTCACACTAATATTCACCAAACACAACTATAGCGGCTGTTATGGTCGAGTTTTAACCGTGTTTTATGTGACTTTAGCGTGATTTCTGACGGCTAACGTGGCTAACGGCTCAACTGTCAGTGAGAAGCTGCTCAAAGTGCTCAAACGCCGCTGTTTGGGTCATTCAGGCGAGATTTGTCCATTTAGTTGATATTCATGTGACTTAGGACATTCAATAACATGTTATACAGTCTGGCTGCTCCAAAGGAGTGAAGTGTAAATACTCCTCATTTAGCTTGGTTAAATTAGGGGGATCGCCGTGTCGTCACGTCCGAGGCACTGGTGGGCAACGCAAATGTATTAAATAGATAATAATAGTTCTATGGTGGGTCAAACATTGTTCACAAACAGAGCATTGCTTCTGTGAAAAGATCGGCGCTGTTAAAAGATCTGTGATTTAAATAAACAGCTCTTCAAGCTCGGAAAAATCAGCTGTTTGCCCACCAGTCACCAAACATCCGGTGAAAATCGCGGAAATAAACAATAACAGCGATCCTCCTAATAGCTATGATAGACCTATCATCTACAGACTAATAAAGTTTTGTTAATTTTTTAAATTTTACATTGCCACTAAATTGTTGGGTACGTGTGAAACGTAATTTCGTTTTTATGTTGCATAAGAATGACCATAAAAGCCTATCTATCTATCTATCTATCTATCTATCTATCTATCTATTATCTATCTATCTATCTATCTATCTATCTATCTATCTATCTATCTGTTAACTTAATCATTTAGCTTGGTTAACTTCGGGAAATTCCACAGTTACCATGGTGATCCGCCATCTTTGCAGCTGTGGCATACATTTCCATAGACTAACATTAGGTAAAAACAGTATAAAAAGTGGAGAAAAAAGTCGTGGAACAGCTCCGTTAGCTGCTGAGTCACTGCTGGTAAATACATCTGACACACTGTTGTGTCCAAGTGTTTTAATGTGAACAATAACTCCATTAGTTTACAATTGCTTAGCGATATGACATCACACTCCCGAACTCTATTCAAACTATTCCTACAACTTATCAGTGTAGTATTCCACGTTGGTGAAATGTAAAGCAGTCTTTGGGTAACTTGTTATCGATGTGTTGTTGCAGTGTGAGGTCCAGGATGAGCGGCAGGAGTCGTCGAACATGGTCAGTGCGGTTGTCTGATGGCCCAGGTTCTGGTTTGTCTCTTCTGTTTAATAATATTCAATCATTTTTTAAAATATGTTTATTCAGTGTGAAGAACCGCTGCTTTGGCCAGAAGAGCTTCGGAGGACGCTTTCCTAAAGGGAAACAGCAGAAAACCTGGCTGGACAAAAGACGAGGTAAAACTGACACCGTTATACAGGGACAACAACAGCGTTACTATGGCAGCAACATACATGGACGACCACAGCGTACTATGGCAGCACATACAGGACGACAACAGCGTTACTATGGCAGCACATACAGGACAACAACAGCGTTATAGCAACAACAGGGACACAACAGCGTTATATGGCACACAACAGGACACAACAGCTACTATGATAAATACAGGACGACAACAGCGTTACTATGCAGCAATACAGGGAACACACAGCGTTACATGGAGACATCAGGGATGACCACAGCGTTACTATGGCAGCACATACAGGGATGACCACAGCGTTACTATGGCAGCACATACAGGGACGACACAGACAGCGTTACTATGGCAGCACATACAGGGACGACAACAGCGTTACTATGGCAGCACATACAGGGACGACAACAGCGTTACTATGGCAGCACATACAGGGACGACAACAGCGTTACTATGGCAGCACATACAGGGAACACAACAGCGTTACTATGGCAAGCACAACAGGGACCGACAACAGCGTGACTATGATAGCACATACAGGGACGACAACAGCGTTTACTTGGCAGCACATACAGGGACGACAATCAGCGTTACTTATGGCAGCACATACAGGATGACGCAACAGGCGTTTACTAATGGCAGCACATACAGGGACGACAACAGCGTTACTATGGCAAGCACATACAGGGACGACCACAGCGTTACATGGCAGCACATACAGGGATTGACCACAGCGTTACTATGGCAGCACATACAGGGACGACAACAGCGTTATATGGCAGCACATCAGGGATGACCACAGCGTTACTATGGCAGAACATACCAGGGACGACCACAGCGTTACTATGGCAGCACATACAGGGACGACACAGCGTTACTATGGCAGCACATACAGGGAACGACAACAGCGTTACTATGGCAGCACATACAGGGACGACCACAGCGTTACTATGGCAGCACATACAGGGATGACCACAGCATTAACTATGGCAGCCATACAGGGACGACAACAGCGTTACTATGGCAGCGCATACAGGGATTTGACCACGCGTTACTATGGCAGCACATACAGGGACGACCACAGCGTTACTATGGCAGCACATACAGGGACGACAACAGCGTTACTATGCGCAGCACATACAGGGACGACCACAGCGTTACTATGGCAAGCACATCATGGACGACACAGCGTTACCAGGCAGCACATCAGGACGACAACAGCAGTTTACTATGGCAGCACATACAGGGACGACAACAGCGTTTACTAATGGCAGCACATACAGGACGACAACAGCGTTACTATGCAGCAATACATAATACAGGACACCACAGCGTTACTAAATGGCAGCACATAACAGGGACGACCACAGCGTTACTATGGCAGCACATACAGGGACGACACAAGCGTTTAGTTATGGCAGCACATACAGGGAACGACCAACAGCGTTACTAATGGCACACATCAGGGACGACAACAAGCGTTTCTAAATGGCAGCACAATACAGGGATGAACCACAGCGTTACTATGGCAGCACATATAGGGACGACAACAGCGGTTACTATGGCGCAATACATGGGACGACCACAGCGTTACTATGGCAAGCAACATACAGGGATGACCACAGCGTTTACTATGGCAAGCAACATACAGGAGACAACCAGCGTTACTATGGGCCAGCACAATACAGGGACGACCACAAGCGTTACTTATGGCAGCACATACAGGACGACAACAGCGTTACTAATGGCAGCACATACAGGGACGACCACAGCGTTACTATGGCAGCACATAACAGGGACGACCACAGCGTTACTAGCAGGCACAATACATGGACACAACAGCGTTACTATGGCAGCACATACAGGGACGACTACAGCCGTTACTATGGCAGCAACATACGGACGACAAACAGCGTTACTATGGCAGCGACATACAGGGACGACAACAGCGTTAAACTATGGCAGCACATACAGGGACAACAACAGCGTTACTAATGGCAGCACATACATGGACGACACAGCGTTACTATGGCAAGGCACATACAGGGAAGACAAACAGCGTTACTATGGCAGCAACATACGGAGGACACCACAAGCGTTTACTATGAGCACAATACAGGGACGACCACAGCGTTTTACTATGGCAGCACATACAGGGACGACCACAGCGTTTACTATGGCAGCAACATACAGGACGACCACAGCGTTACTATGGCAGCACATACAGGGACGACCACAGCGTTACTATGGCAGCACATACAGGGACGACAACAGCGTTACTATGGCAAGCACATACAGGGATGACCACAGGTTACTAATGGAGCAACATACAGGGACTACCAAGCGTACTATGGCAGCAACATAACAGGGACGACCACAAGCGTTAACTATGGCAGACATACAGGGATGACCACAGCGTTAACTATGGCAGCACATATAGTGGACGACAACAGCGTTACTATGGCAGCACAATACAGGGACGACCACACGGTTACTTATGGCAGCACAATAGGGACGAACAACAGCGTTATATGGCAGCACATACAGGGACGACCCACAGCGTTACTTATGGCTAGCACATACAGGGATGTACCACAGCGTTACTATGGAAGCACATATAGGGACGACACAGCGTTACTATGGCAGCAACATACAGGGACGAGCCAACTAGCGTTACTATGGCAGCACATACAGGGATGACGCACAGCGTTACTATGGAGCACATAAGGGAACGACAACAGCGTTACTATGGCAGCACATAAGGGACGACCCAGCGTTACTAGCTATGGCAGCACATACAAGGGACGACAACAGCGTTACTAATGGCAGCACATACCAGGGACGACAACAGCGTTACTAATGGCAGCACATAACAGGGATGACCACAGCGTTTACTATGGCAAGCACATATACAGGGATGACCACACGCGTTACTATGGCAAGCCCCACAAAAAAAAATATAGGGACGACAACAAGCGTTACTATGCAGCACATACAAGGGACGACCACAGCGTTACTATGGCAGCACATACAGGGATGACCACAGCGTTACTATGGCAGCACATACAAGGGACGACAACAAGCGTTACTATGGCAGCACATACAGGGACGACAACAGCCGTTACTATGGCCAGCACATACAGGGACGACAACAGCGTTACTAATGGCAGCACATATCAGGGACGACCACAGCGTTACTATGGCAGCCACATACAGGGACGACAACAGCGTTTATAGGTGGGCAGCACATACAGGGATGACACAGCGTTACATGGCAGCACATACAGGGACGACCACAAGCGTTACTATGGCAGCACATAACAAGGGACGCAACAGCGTTACTATGGCAGCACACACAGGACGACACAGCGTTACTATGGCAGCACATACAGGGACGACCACAGCGTTACTATGGCGCACATACAGGGACGACAACAGCGTTACTATGGCAGCACATACAGGGGACGACAACAGCGTTACATGGCAGCACATACAGGGACGACAACAGCGTTACTATGGCAGCAACATACAGGGACGACAACAGCGTTAACTGATGGCAGCACATACATGACGACAAAACAGCGTTATTCTAGGCAGCACATAACATGGACGACAACAGCGTTACTAATGGCAGCACATACCAGGGACGACCACAGCGTTACTATGGCAGCACATACAGGGATGACACAGCGTTACTATGGCAAGCACATACAGGGACGACACAGCCGTTACTATGGCAGCACATACAGGGACGACCAGCGTTACTATGGCAGCACATACAGGACGACAAGCCAGCGTTCTATGGCAGCACATACAGGGACGACAACAGCGTTACTATGGCAGCACAATACAAGGACGACAACAGCGTTACTATGGCAGCACATACAGGGACGACAACAGCGTTACTATGGACAAGCAATACCAGGGACGACAACAGCGTTACTATGGCAGCAACATACAGGGACGACGATACAGCGTTACATGGCAGCACATACAGGGAACGGAAACAGCGTTACTATGGCAGCACATACATGGAACGACAACCAGCGTTACTAATGGCAGCACATACATGGACGACAACACGTTACTAATGGCACACATACAGGGACGACCACCAGCGTTACTATGGGCAGCACATACAGGGACGACCACAGCGTTACTATGGCAAGCACAATTACAGGGACGACCACAGCGTTACTATGGCAGCACATACAGGGACGAACCACAGCGTTACTCCTTACTCGAGTGATGTAAAAAGTACTGGTAATGATAAAACTCTTAGTCAGTACAATTACTTTCTAAGTACTACCCGCGTCCTGAAATATCGAGGGAAAAATGTATCGCAAGTTTTTGTCATTTTACCATTTCATTTGAAAATAAGATATTTGTTAAAATGGATGAAATCTATAACTGTTCAGAGCCAGGGTGTAAGTGTGTGGTTTTTGTTTTGTGAACAAAACGTCAATCAAATAACCAGTAAGAGAGTGGTCTGTTTTTTTAACTCTGTAAAGGTAAAACATCGACCACAGCAGCAGTCTCGACTCAAACTGAGAGAGATGCATCAACCCTTTCTACTGAGTAAATGAACAGAGACTCATTGCAGACCTAGACTGTTGTACAGTGTTTTAGGCTGGTGTTTCTGTGCTCCTCAGGACGAGAAGCTGAAGCGTTTGGTGAAGGAGCTGGGCCCAAACTGAGACTGATCTGTCTGAGCTTTAAGGTGAGAGTCTGCAGAGCGTAACACTATGTTTACCACACACGCATAACACCATGATGTTTACACAGAACAACCGCACTAGTGCTGGCGATATGACGATACATATCGTGGGGGAACGATAGAAAAGTGCCTATCGTGCCATTTCCTTCTTCTATCGTTTCTATCGTTTCTAACCTAATTTAATCAAATTATTAAAGCAAATATGTCATTAAATAGGCCAAAGAATTATTAGTGTTTCTTGTTCACTATACATCCTCCTCTAGGGTTTATATTAAGTGATTATAAACAAGATAAAAAGAACTTTTTCGCAAAGAAAATCTGCCTTGTGGTTTTGCGACACCACCTGCTTTACGAATATCTCTGTCCCGCACCAACACCTGCTGGTAGCAACGGCGACATGCTAATGACGTACACCGGGCTTGCTCTCTCCCTGTTAAACACCGCGTGGTTTCACTCTGCTTTACCACGGCACTAAACAGCTTTTTAGTGAGGATCTTTTTTTAGCGCGTGGATCCTGGATTAAACACACGATGAGAAGAGAGAAGAGGCGGGTGCAGGAGGTAAGAGACGGATCGGGCAGCGCGTAGAGCAGGCTAAAGACGTACAATACAACTGCTCGCCCACTGTTTCTTAAACATTACATTAAAGTTGAAGAAATGGCGGGTAATAAGCTCAAATTTTTACATTTGTTTTAAGTGTAATATGAGCCTTGATATTTGAGGAGCAGATGATGCTCTGAGTAAGGTCGTTCTCTACGCACGAGGTTTAACACATTTCATGTTGTTAAATTCGTGTTGACTCTTGGTCAGATCATGTTTGGCCCTTTAATCCTTGCAGTCTCACATTTGACAATTGACACATTGAACAATATAGGCTATATAAATTTCATAGCCAAACCACTGCCTTCAAAATAAAAGTTGAAAAAAAGTAAGCAATGATATTTTGTCAAACTTTCAAAAAGAATAACTGAAAACTGACTTTATTGTGGTTATATCGTGAATAATATGCGTTATCGTGAATATAAAATTAATCCATATCGTGATATAAAGTTTTTTCATATCGCCCAGCAGCTAGGCCGCCACACACATAACAACCATGATGTTTACAGAACACCGCACATGCACCAATAACACTGTGATGTTTACACCACCGCACACCACATAACACCATGATGTTTACACACCGCACACACATAACACTGTGATGTTTTACACACCGCCAGACATAACACTGTGATGTTTATACAACAGCCGCACGACACATAACACCTGTGACATGTTTACATAATCACCCGTCAGCGCACACACATAACACCGTGATGTTTACACACCGCACACAACATAACACCGTGATGTTTACACACCGCCACACATAACATGTGATGTTTACACACCGCACACGCATAACACCAGATGTTTTAACACACCGCACACGCATAACACCATGATGTTTACACACGCACACACATAACACTTGATGTTTTACACACCGGCACACACATAACACTGTGATGTTTACACACCGCACACAATAACACCGTGATGTTTACACACCGCACACGCATAACACCATGATTGTTTTTACACACGCGCAACACACATAACACGCATGATGATTTACACATGCACACACATAACACTGTGAGTGTTTACACACAGCAACACGGCATAACCATGATGTTTACACACCGCACACGCATAACACCATGATGTTTACACACCGCACACACATAACACCGTGATGTTTACACACCGCACACACATAACAGCTTGTGGATGTTTACACACGCCACGCAATAACACCGTGATGTTTACACACCACACAGAAAAAAACACATAACACTGTGATGTTTACACACCGCACACACATAACACTGTGATGTTTAACACCGCACACACATAACACTTGATTGTTTTACAACACCGCACACGGCATAACACATGATGTTTCACACGCGCACACACATGAACCTGTATGTTTACACACGCACAACATAACACTGTGAATGTTTACACACCGCACACCACAATAACACTGTGATGTTTAACACACCCGCACACACATAAACCCATGAGTTTACACACGCAACACACATAACACTGTGATGTTTTACACCGCACACCATAACACATGATGTTTTACACACCGGCACACACATAACACTGGGTGATGTTTACACACCGCACACACATAACACGTGATGTTTACACACCGCACACACATAACACTGTGTGTTTTACACCCACGGCACACCGCATACACCCGTGATGTTTACACACCGCACACACATAACACCGTGATGTTTACACACCGCACACACATAACACTGTGAGTTTACACACCGCACACACATAACACCATGATGGTTTAACACCGGCACACTACATAAACTGGATGTTTACACACGCACACGCATAAACACCGTGATGTCTTACACACCGCACACACATAACACCCGGTGATGTTACACACCGCACACACATACACTGTGATTGTTTACACACCAGCACACACATAACACCATGATGTTTACACAGCCGCACACACATAACACTGTGATGTTTACACACCGCACACACATAACACTGTGATGTTTTACACACCGCACACACATAACACCGTGATGTTTACACACCGCCACACATAAC